>OMLF01009722.1:13256-28939 GCA_900302615.1 Holocentrus rufus
GAATACATCATATCAAGGAAGTAAGACTGGGTGTTTGGGGTAAAATGCCCTTTTTTGACTTACCCAAAGTGAGACAAGATACCATTTTCACCCCTGTGTGTCCACTGGTTCAGTTCCTATTGGTAGCATTTCATTTTAGCTTAACAAAAAGACTTGATGTCTACAGGAGTCATTAGCCTAGTTCCGTCAAAGTGAAAAAATAAAATCTTATAGCAACTCCGAAGCTGTCTTATTTGCACAATGCTTTTGCCCAAAATGTTGGAGTATTCCTTTGAGATCAGACTGCATCAGGGATTTCTCCTCCATGTGTGCCCTGTTATGATTTGCCATCCACAAATTACAGCAAAGAAATAAAATAAATGTAACTGAAATACCTTAATGGGAAATTCTGTAGAAAAAAGTGTTTGCCTTCAGTAATTTCAATTCCCCTCAAACAAATCCCATATCATATCAGATGACAACACTGATTCCTCCTGTTCTATTTTGTTAGATAAGAGGGGAACAATCCACCATATCGGGTAAGAGATGCCTTCCCTTCTTGTGCCAATTTCTCAGACTAGTCAAGGAGATGAGCGGTCAGGGAGCTGCAGCGTGGGTCTCTGACATCCATCTGCAAAGTCATTACATTCCCAGCTTAAAACCTATTACTAATGCTGATTGCTAAAGCCCAATGAGGGGTAAAATGCTTTTTTTTTTCCAATCGAGTGAGAAAGAGGGATGCACTCAAATGTCAGAACCAGAGTGGCAAGGTTGTCTCAAGAGGGCCAGACTGAGAAAGCTAATCTAGGTTCAGTGATGTTGTTTTCCCTCCATTAGTTAAACACATACAGAGCACTATACACACTTTGATTATGCAGCAATGTCTCTTGGACGTGAAACCACATGTTTGACTGTATGGACGCCACTGACACAAAAGCTGTTGCAGACTGGGAGACCTCTAATGCTTCTAATCCCCTCCCACCCTCATCCCACAACCACCACCACCAACCACCACGAGCACAACCACACCAACACACGCTCTCACTCTCATTGGCTTGTTTGTTTCCTGGCCTAAATGCAGAAGTGACAAATGGTCATTACACAAATGAATGCAATCATGTGCAGATTAAGTGAAGGCTCATACTGGCCAGAGGCCCTTCAATGTGGGTCAAGGAACTGTGCCGGTTTCCGATAATGAAGTCTACCGGGAATATCAGAAAGACATCTTTGAGCATACAAGATATGACACATGCATGTATGCATGTTATTTAATGACATAAAAACATGCACATGTTGTGCATGCAGGCCCAGATTCTAAAAGGTTTCGCACAGACAAAAGCACAATTGCTAAATATGTCGAATGGTGAACACGTGTTCATCTATCTATCCATTTAAAGTTCCTACTAATTTCTCCTGAAATGTAAAAAAAAAAAAAAAAAAATTCCAAGTGTTTCAAATACAGGATACATTGTGTAGATAGCTTCAGAGTTTATTTTTTCACTTTGATGGAGGCTATTGGCCCCTTAGACTTCAAGTCTTTATGCCAAGATAACACAAAATGCTACCCATAGGAACCAAACCAGTGGACGTATAGAGGTGAAAACTGTATTGAACATCTTGTCTCAGTAGTTCGGAAAAAGGCTGACTTGCCCAAAACGGTGGAGTACTTGAATATGGGAGCATTAGCAGCTAGCAGTTAGCATCATAGGAAGAAAATAAATTGAGGTTTAACATGGTGCAACAAGGAAATACTGTACAGATGAACAAATCAGGAGGAAAAATTAGTTTACTCCAGACCTGCTCTGTTTTGGTAAAACACTATCTATTGGCGCTCCTTGCTGCAGAGACTTTGCAATGCAGAAAAAAGACAGCTGCAGCCACTCAGGAGTTTTGACGTGTTTTATTAACATTGGCACCAGTGATAATGCATCAACTTCCTTTATTGGAGCATCTTTGGTATCAACTATTCTTAAATATTCCGTTTATATATCTATAAACAGACTAACAGTGTGAAAATGACTGAGCTGATCTCTATTTAAATAATGTTACAATTTCCATTTCAGTGCTTTTGTTTTCTTAAGACCCCACCCCCATCCTTATCAGAATTACTCACCATTCTCTCTCAAAAGTATATAAGACATTGTAGAGGAAGGTAGACACTGATTTTCAGACTGTGGCAGAGAAATAGAACAACAGATAATGGTTAGAAAGTCACATTTACGATGAATTTTTTTTTTTTTTTTGAGTCACGAACCCAACATTGCTGTGATGTCAAGTGTGGCTGAACCCACCACCACATCCCTCTGAACTTACAGTGAACTTCTCCCTCACTCCTCTTTCACTTCCCCAAAGATGGACCTATTTCGTGGCTGGCCACTTACTCATTTCTGTGTCGGAGACTATTGATCTTTTCCTCACTGGTACAGCTATGAATAAATCACAGGACAGTGACAAACAGGCTGCTGTGGCTGGCAGAGACCGAGGGATGGGACATTGTCGGATGGGAGACTGTGACGTCACCCCTTAACTTTCAGCTGGTGTGTTTGAGGCCTGGACAAGGACATGGGATTTCTGGGCACCACGAACAAGACATAGGCCTAGCTGAGAGATGGCTGGGTGGGAGAGACAGAAGAAAGAATGGGACAAAAGTATTTTTCCTGAGAAATATCATGGGAACAAGTCCAATCACATTTTTGTGTCTTTGTCAGTCAGACTGTTATGTAAGGGATAATGTATGACAAGGGTTTTAATGCATGACATGGAGGCAAAGAATCACCCAACATGAAGCGAAGAGTGGTTGCCTCCACGTAGTGCATTACACCTCTTTACTGCACACCTCAGATGGATTGATTATGCCACTTACACCATGGCCACTTGCTAACAATATGCTGTGAAAGTAGATTTTTCTGCAGACACTATTTTCACATGGGTCATACAGTCTTGCAGGAGAGACACTCGCTAATTTGACTAACATCATTCACCTCGAATCCCAGCTTTCTAGACATAATTGCCTGAATAAATTAAATATTGCACATATTTACACACAAATGGCTCCAATAGCTCAAGGTTGGTGTTACCATTAGTGTTACTTGCTAGAAAATTATCACAATAGTTTTGAAGCGATTGATATTTTAAAAACGTGACAGCTGTGGCAGCTAATGTAAGCTAACATAGTTAGCTTAACATTAACAAGTATTCACCTAGACTATGGTATAAATGGGAATAAGAGGCATAAGAAGTAAGTTCTTGTATTATGGGATGGGTAATGTACTTGTAAAGTACTTTGTAGTTGTTTGCAAATATGTTAAATATATTGTGCGAATGAATAGATTCTGTTAGGGTGAAAGGTAGGCTGTAAGCTCTACCCATTCATAAGGTGCAGCTATTGATGGCCCCTGGCCTCATTAGTGCAGGTAAAGTTAATCAGCCGTGCTGCACTATAAGGCATGTCATCAAACTGATGTATCATCCACACGAAGCCGGCGTTTTGGGGGTCTGAAAACGATCATTTCTTAAACCAGGTCCCAGGGTGCAAAGATTTGAAAACGCCGGTTACACAGCCCCATAGTTACGCTGTATCCGATCCTTTTCTGAAACGCTTGCGTCATAGCTCCACCTCGACTACAACAATGGTGCCGTACATTGTTGCATGTGAACTGCTGAAGCTAGTCACCCTATTATCGCTGTTGCAGCAAAATATACTTCTTCTGCATTATCATCGTGTCACGCCGCCAGTTTCCGCTTGTTTCCATTACGCCGTCACGCCCAACAGGCCTGGCATGTGTTTTACATCATTTTCAGGCGTATCAAGTGAATTCGTGTGGACGGACACATTTACTGAAACGGCTCCGTCTTGACGAAGAACATTTTTGAAACTATACGCGTTTTGGCTTCGTGTGGATGGGGTCTAAAAGGAGGCTTGTGGCTCTGCTTTCGTGGGATGTGGGACACCGGAGGATTAACACCTTCAGTTAGCTCTCTTGGTTTTGTGTGTGGTATTATGTATGAATGAATGAATGAACGAGTGTATTTCCTTAAGTGTTCTTTTCTTTCTCAAACACCAATCCCTCCTTTTAGTGACTCCCAATATTTAGATTTTCGGGCCCAGTTCTCTTGTTTATCTATCCCTTTGATAGATTTAGTGGGTGTATGTGTGAACAATTTATCCCCCGTCACCTTTTAGACCCCAAGGGACCCATTTTATTTTTAGTACAGTTTGATTTTGTTAGTTTCCCCAACATGTGACCGCCATTTTAAGATTTGTTTTGAGCGGAAACGTAACAATTCAATGTTATGATTTATAGTCAATTTCCTATAGTGAGTAATTGCAACTATTTTGGGCATTTTAGCATCTTGCAGCCTCATCATCTGTCATCATTTTCTGCAGAGGGACGCTCCGGGAGTTATATTTGTATGTGTACTTTGTAGTTCCTGTCGTTGTCGGGGTCAGCACGGAGTTTTTCATCATCCCTCTCATTCTGTCAGTGAGGTAGATTTACATTTATGCTGAGTTAGTGCTTCCCTGGTGCCACACCCTGCCAAGTCAAATGTGATACCATCTCCTGGGGTATTAATCTCTCACACACATACACACATTTAGGCACAGACAAAAAGGAAAGGCAAGGGAACAGGAGGAAAGGTCGCTTGGTATGAGGGGTTGGTGTTCTGGAAATGCATATAATTGCAAAGGTGCCCTCACTCACATTCACAATAACTTCAAGTGCCTTTCCATAAACATGTCACTTCTTGCCCTGAAATGCACTTTTCTCTTCGCCATATCTGAAGTCGATTCTGTAACTGACTCATGACACCCACTGTCACAAAAATCATTATCAAAAAATAATAACCTCTGTGGAGGAAACCCCTCCGCCTTGCAGACCCTCTGCGGTGGACATTATTTTTCGATATAAACCCACTTCCACAAGAACTATCCCTCACAGTTTCGACAGAGCCATGCATTTCTTAAGCCGAATACCTACTGATATCACTTCAAACGCTTACTCTTGAAAAGTCTAGATGCTTGGTGGGTGGGAATACTGTACTGTTTTGGTAATGCCAGTCAACATATGCTAGCCTTTCATTTGTTGACACTTACGCCCGACACCTGAAATTTGCATAATTAGATTCCTCTCCTACTCGACACCTCCCCCTCACAGTGACGCATGTAATTTTTTTTGTACTCTGTCTTCCACAATCCATCAAGAATTTCTGATGCCTGCTCTCATTGAACTGAACAGGGAGCATCAGTGGGCATTCATGGTTAGTGGATCGTCATCACCTATGGTCTGGTGGTGCAAATTATGGATTAGAGTTAAAGTGATATATAGGACTGATATTGGCCCTTTACTGGTGGATGACACGGGATTGTTTGACTGAATACATATTTATTATAGAATTGATCAGTATAACGTACCTGCCCTTCAGTTGAATAAATTCTACATTTCGATCAGATTACATGTAGGCTGAGTATGCGTTTGTGTTTTTATGATCTGTTTTAGTGTCCTCTCTAAATGGCATTTTTTGGAACACGTGGCAGAATGGCAGACTTTTCCACCCATGAATGAAATTCTGCATGAAACTGCATGATTTTGCCGAGTAATTTGTAAGGTTTTTTTTTTTTTTAAATGAAAGTATCACTACCAAGTTACGTGCCATTTCCAGTGTCATAGGGCTGCAGAAGCAGCGAAAGACCAGCAAATGACTGATGTTATGCTTCAAGAGACCTTCTAAAGTCTGAGAAGAGGATTTCTCTGGTCAGTGGATAAACTATAAAGTAAACAAAAATAAATAAACTGGAAAACAGCCCACTTAATACAATTGTGATGCAAAAATAGCACTTTATTCATCCAATTAGCAGTGGCATAAACAAATATTCAGACAAAAACTTTTACATCATAAAAATGGTATAGTACTGACCATTCAGGCCAAGACCATATGTGCATCACAATGTGCATCTACACTGCATTCATGCATACAGTATATACTTAGATGCCTCTGAATTTATTAGGACCATTTGAATTTACAATTTAGGGAGTAACAGTCAACAGTTAATAACAGCTGCCAGTGATAATTTAAATATTTAAACAGAACTGGGTTAAATGGCATTGCAGATAAAATGGCTATGATGCATACAAATCAGAATAAAATCCAGAAAAGGAGTTGCTGTGTGCATGTACTCGAAACAACACATTACACAGAAGGGATTACCTGTAACTCTATCATAATCTCTGTTCACTCGGAAAACCACTGCAGTGTTTGTGGCAGTGAAAAATACTACATTTCAAGCACAGATATCTCAAACACAGATTATTTAAACCAACAACATGATTATTACAATTTCATTCTGTGTGTTGTAGGGAAAAATATAAAGAGAAACTGTATGAGAAGAAAAAGACCATTCAACAGCCACTATTCTTTTGTTGTGCAGGCCAAGCCTCATTATCTATTTGACTAATGTTTTCTGGTGTATTTCATTAAAATCAGAATTTTTTGTGGCAACACTGAGTGTGTTGAAAGTGTATTGTGTGAAATTTCTGTTCAGCTTTTCTGATTCGACACAGTCACAGTTTTCATAAAAATCCCTGGATGGAAACCCTGCTATAAGAAAGACATTAAAGGAGGGAGAGACTGATGGACAGGAAGGATCAAGAAGGCAACACCCAGACAAAACCAATCTCACCCATCTTCACAGGTCAGTGATTTCACAGGCAATGGGTTTCTTTTTCTCTCTTTCTCTCCCCTTACTCATTCTCTCTCTCAATCCTCTTCATTTCTGTCTCTCCCCTTTTTCTCTCTTCTTCACATGGATGGATGGATGGATGGATGGAGAACAGTGTATAACATCCTCCTGAAGCTACATCTTCCTTTATGAAGAGAAACACTCTGGAGGGGAAAGAGAAGAGATAACTCACTGTATTTATCAATAGCAATAAATAATAAATCAAAACCAATCACTGTTAACAAAAAAGACCATTAATGAGACGTTTGCCAGCTCCTTCCAACCTTGCACTATATACTACATTGAGGGCTCCTGGGTTGCTGGATTGCTTTATAGCACAAAGCAGGAAGAGCATGCTGTTCTTCAAGTTCAATCAGTTCTACAGCTACTGGCCTTATTCGACTGTAAGAACTTAGTGAGGCGTGCTGTGCCATTGGTACTTTCCTCGGAACTTGGATAAATCCAACTTCCCACATGAAATTTTGGGGACGGGCTGAAAGCTCCGACTTCACCAAACTACCCATATTTGACGTCAAAATAAAATGGCAGAAAACTTTTTCTACTCTACTTTTCTGTATTCGCAGACCTGCCAGAGCTTCTTGCTTGGGTCCACGTCAGTTGTAATGAACTGTGTCTAGCAGGGAAGTCGGAAATTCCAACTCAGAAGTCACAACTTCCGACTTTCAAAGGAAAGCAGCACATGAAAGCAACTGTATCTCATGGGTTCTGGAATCATTTCCATTGGCAATGACATGGTTCCAAGTAAAGTTCCTTGAACCTGATTTCAGCCCTGCTCGATAGGCGATACTAAGAAGACTTTCATATCAGGGACGTGGGCCTGGATATGAGTAAACTTGACCCCAAAGTCCATTTTGTTGATTAGTGTGAATGCTGTGTATCGTACCCAGGCAAGGATCAACAAACGGGTGCACTTGAAAAAGCGGTCTCAAATACAGTTCATGTTTACTGGGGTACAGTTTGCATCAGGCGTGAAAACTACTCAACTGAGTACCAGGAACCTTTTGGAGGAGCTAGAGAGGGTGTCAATCTTGATTGGTCAAGTGTTGACCTGCCAGCGCTTCTGTAAATATGTGCTATCATTAGAGGGCCACAACACATAACACCAGTGCCAAACAACAGACTGCAGAAACCAACAATCCAAGCTGAAAGTTGCAACTGCAAGTTCAAGAAATGTAAATGGATAAACTGCTGATGTAAAAATCCTTCATGCTTGTTTTTTTATGAAGTGGAAAAGGAAAAAAAGGCAGTTCTAAACTGAACAAGTGCTGGCAGGTCCTAAGTTATGGTAAGCTCTGGGTTACATCTTAGTACTCAAAAGGGCCATAACAGTTTAATCAGATGGTAGGCAGATGGGAAAATCAGTTCTGACATGTTTATCTTCTTCAGGGAGGGGCCTCACCAGAGTAGATGTCATTGAGGTTCTCCAGTTCTTCTTGCACTCTGAGAAGAAGGACATCTTGCAGGATCTCCTGCTGCTCCTCAGCCTCCACCCCAAGACGCTCCAGATGATGCTCCTTTATCCTCAGCAATACACGGCCTGGAAGAGAGGTATTTGAGTGAATTTATATATGTATTAGGGCAGTGTATTAAGCAATCCACTTCACATTATAGAGAGCATGCCGTGCAGCTGTCATTTGGCCATGTGTAGACCAGCAGGACTATGAAACTGAAACTGAAACTTGAAATTCAAGATTAGATTAAAGAACAGATTCAATCTAATATGTTACTGTTTTGGGGCAGCCAACCTGTAGCCCTTGTGTCCCTGTATCAACAAAGCAACTTCTATGAAGGTACTGGCTGTTATTACACTATTTCAAAAGCTATCAGATTCTTATTATTATGAATATGGCAACACACCAATACTGGCGGTGCAGTTTATGATCATTAGCGCCCATGTGTGAAGAGGTAACGCTAGCCATGAAGCATAAAATGTTGCATAGAATCACAATCACATATTTGGAATGAGATTTTAATTTAGGGGGCAATATATTCAACATAATATGTTCTTGCCATCTTCTTTTGTTTTATTTCAATAATGAAAACATTAGCTAACCCTAACCGGAGCAAGTTGTATTAAATGAATACTATATCTATGTCTGTTGTAAATTTTATAATTAAGTTTATGTTTGTGATGCAAGTTATATTTGCTATTTGTTTTGTGTAATTACTGTATATGTATTTTGTGGTTGAGTCTATTAATAAAATGGAAAAAAAATTATAAAAATTAGAAAACTATATATTTGAAACATTTTGTACTTAAAACTGTATTCAAGCCAAAATGAATCTTTTAGGTGGCAACTTGCTGCTTTCCAAGTGTAATATTATCGGTGTACTTCTGGTAACTGCTAACCTTAAAACACTCAGCAACCAATACTCCCTAAACTTCCCCCTTAATCCTTTATAGTCCCCTTTTGAAAGTTCATGGAAGTACAAAATTCCTTAATTTCTCCCTAGTTAAAAGTTGAGTTCAGTACTGCTCAGAGATATTGATTCGAAATCATCAATCATTTTAATCAAGTGGTACATAATGGATACAGGTTGCAGTTCTTTGCCATAATCTAGTAGGCGTTGACTGGCTTTAAGGTTTCTTGCCTTGAAAATAACATGGCCTGTTGAGTTGGTGTCACAAGCAGCTTGTCAGAATCAGAACTAGCACCTGGCAAATGCTCACTGCTAAAGAAAGAATGTGTAAGTGAATTACATCAATTACAAGGACATACTTGTAGTCAAATCTAGCAAATGATGTATTCATTTCAAATAAAATGCAGTTTTTTCCCCACATTTTGGGATCACAACTCCTACAGGAGGTACTTGAGCTGCCTAATGTCCTGTCATAATCACCATGATATAAACATAAAATAAACAAATATTAAAAAACATCTGTTCCACTTGTATGATTGTGTTCATGTGTGTGATTGTTGGTGTATGATGCACATCCTTGTTGATCTGCACTATTGTGTACCCAATCTATTTCTATACATATGCAGCTACATTCTTTTGTTATCAAAAGGGGGAAAAAATGAGTAAATGAATCCAAGTCAGTGGTCTTTGGTGGCAGGTGATGTGGTGAAGAGGTGGTGACATCACCCACCACCACAGATCAGGCACTTTTCACCACCTGTACTTTTCACAATTGGAGGTCAATCTTCAGAGATTTAAGTTTCGGGTTTAGTTACACTTTAAATGTAAACAGTTCATGTTAACATACTTGTCTTCACATAAAACTAGGCAATTTTAATATGAACTCTGCATTTTTAAGCATCAATGAGTTTGGGTGTTTTAAAGAAAAGCTTTTCATCATTATTACTTGACACAAAAATGTTGGGTTTAATGGAAACATGAACTTAAAATGTATAAAACACATTTTATACTTTATACATTTTATACAAGCTGTGACCACTTATCAATAATTACCTTAAATCAATAAGAGGTAGATTATCAATACGGAAGTTTTTCTTTAGCATTATTAATTTTGGTTTGTGTAAATATAAATCCTCAGAACATCAGCGTTTCAAAATTCCCCCATCTTGGCTTTCCCTCGTAAACACTGACGTGCTCTGTGATTGCCTAAGTCTGCTAGCACCATATAGCAACAAGAGCCATGTTAGCTACTTTGTGGGGGGAAATAAATAAAATTAAAAATAAATGAACCCAAACTGAGCTAATGAAATTACTATTCCAGCTGTAGATATTGCAGTGGGTGGGTTATATGGTTGAGAGACAGCCATTTAGGAAATCACTCGTACCAGAAAAACTTTATTTCTAAGACCAAGACCAAAAAAATTTGACAAATTGTGTCAAATTGTGAAACACAATTTGACACATATTTACAATTAACAAGGATCATCATGTAGGGGTCTTAATTAAGCTTTCCTCACTTTTTTCCTCTCCATAACAAAGAATGTAGCTGCATATGCATGGAAATAGTTTGGGTACACAACAGCACAGATCTTTAACAATGAAATTCATCACACACCCACAATCACACATGTAAACAAAATCCTACCCATGGAAAGGATGTTTATGTACCTGGTAATTACTTATTTTTATCAAGCTGTATGCTGAAACGTCAGAAATCCTGCTCATCTAACGTTCACATTAGTAAAGGGAACTGCAGTGAATGAATGCATACCGGATATAGCATGTTTAATGATGGCTGTTTGGAGCGTGCTCAGTTGTGCCGGGTACTGTTCCTGCACCCAGTCCAGCACCTCCTCCACTGACCAGAATGACACCCGCTTTGGCAAGCCCATCACCCTGCAGCCTCATCAGCACCTGCAAGACAAAACCGACAACCAAAGAGAAATTTTCCATTATTTAACCGAGCCAAAAAATATAAAACTGACACTTTTGTGTGTGTGTGCAGAAGTCCCTTCGCAGCCTGTGTGAGGTTACACACCAGGCACATCGTTTGACAATGTTGCTGTCTGTGGTAGACCCTCTGCAGCTGTCAAGTGATGGAAATGATATTTATCCATCATTCCCCCTTCTTTAACTGGAATCAGTTTCCTTATCATGCGGTGTCCCTTACTTGCTCTGTACAAACCCATTTCCCAGTGGTTTATTCTGCAGCCTCCTGAACATAATGAGAAATAGCTGAGGGATTCCATTAAAGCAAAGGGACAGTAACAAGCTCAAAAACAGAGAGGTCAAAAAAGGTCTAGCATTTTAAAATAGTTGCTTCTGTGCCTTCATTTGGCTTTCCTCCCAGGCCAGCCATATTCTCTTGGGTTGCACTGCTATGGGGCGAAAACTGCTAAACTGTTGATGTGACCTTTTCAGCAGGCCAGTCTTGTTATTGGGTTATAAATATAGGAATGTAATTTCCTGTGTTAATTAAGGGGGGCTGTGATTGGCTGGGGCAGTAACGAGGCCTCAGCGGAGTAATTGACATACACAAAGCAGAGACCTTTACACCCGGGCAAAGAGACGGGGGGAAAGTTCCCTTCAGAGTCAGGGCGAGCTGAGGGGAACAAAAATCTCACTCTCAGTGTGTGTGCTGTCTACAATGTGGCTCTGCACATTATAACTTATCCCCCTATAGGCTGTAAGAAATACAGTAAACTCTTAGGGTGTGATCTCAGTTCAATTCAATTCAAATAACTTTATTTGTTCCGGAGGGACACTTGAAAAGGCAGGTAGAGTAGTACAATCCACAAAGATTTTTTTTTTTTTCAAATTAGATATGCTAAAAGAAAGCGCACACAACATGCAGCTTCATATCCGCAAAATCTGTACAACCTAAACTCAGTCCTGTGGAAATACTTTGGTTTCGAGGGAATAAAATAAAATGAGAGATTGTGTTTAATAATCGTCAACTCGATATCAATCAAAATAATCGTGATTATGATTTTTGCCATAATCGAGCAGCCCTAATTGAAGCTGCTAAAATTAACACATTCCAGAGAGCAGGGAACAGAACTGAGCTGCTTTCAATGTAAACCTTGCCGCCTCTCATTGAAATATTGCTTTTGCCCCTCCCTTTGGCCTCTGTGTCTCTTTTGCTTGATATAACACACCGCCACTCTGAGCGTCTGTGCCTGCAGGCCTCGTAACTCCAACAATATGTCACCGCGTCCTGCATGGGGTTTGGCAGTCTTATCTAGTCTGAGGGCAGACAAGCTGAACTGACATGAGGGGCGATGAGGCTGTTCAACGCTCTCCTTAGCAACAACACTTATATGAAAATGACATTCGTGCAATGGAGTGACCACAGGAAGAAAAAAGCAAGTGAATGTGACAGAGTGTTACCTTTTCTTTTCCCTTTTTTGTTTACCCTCCTCTCTTCATTTGTCACCTTACTGATTAGATAGCTTTCTTGAACTGTGTCGCGTTTCATTTATTGCGCTCAGTCAGGTAAGTTTTGTAACTACTCATTATTAGGAGAGGTTCCTTTAACAAGCCTGGCAGTGTTTCTTCGTCTGCTCCAAAGTGTCTAAGTTTTTATGTTAACCTTTTCACTGTGCTAATAATAAACTAAACTGATATTGTTTATGTATAGAAAACTGAAAATACACAGTGGAAAATGTAATATTTTATTATTATTATAATTATTATCATTATTATTATTATTATTATTATTATTATTATTATCTGTGTGATTATTTCAGCATTTAAAGTGGAAAATAGTGGGGGAAAAATGCAAAACTGGAGCTGAAACCTTCTTTTCTACATACAAACATAGTCAAATAAACACACTGCTGGCCTCACTGTAACAGTCAGTGTAATTGTGGAGGTTTAGAGATCTGTCTATGGTTGACTGTCAAATTACAGATGTCGTTCATGAATCAAACAATATAATATCGCCATCTTGTGGCGCTTTGCGGCAGTACACCTTTACTTGATATTGCCACTCTTAAAAAAACTCTAAAAAGATACAGTATGTCCCTTGCTTGCGTCTTATCTTACGCAAGCAACTTACCCTCGATTTGTGCCCACTCTCTCTCATGTGGAGACACACCTTACCTCCGTTCAAAAACATGTGGAGTAAAACCTTGTGTTGCAAATCACATCTTGCCAAACAGAACTTTAAGTCCTTTTGTGAAGCATCTTCTACATATGATCCACTGAGCAGCGTTTCATCCCAACTTTTACACTGGCCTACCTGCCTTGGTGCATCCTGTTTTGCTGTGGGGCGGAAATGTGGGAACACATACCTCTTGTAAAACTTTGAATTTAACCGAAACAAGAGTTGTTTTTCATATAGCAGGTATGCCGACTGTAAGAGTTGCCCCTTAACAGTTTTTTTACGCTCTACCGAATATGTGCCTTTGCCAGTAGGTCAATCAATATAAAATAGTCAAAATTTTGGACGGAGATTTGTGATGTGGCTTTCCAGAGTAGGTGGAACGGCCCGCAACGGCGCTATCAATCACCCACAGATAAAAACGGGCTTTTATAGAAGTTACACCCATAATCTTTGTCAAATATTTACAAATCGCTTCCATACAATTAGAAGTTTTATTTACCCCGAACACAGCCTTTGAGATTAAACTAACGGAGCCACTTCCTTGTCTGTAACGTTACCTGTGCAGATCTTCTCCTGGCTCCGCCTGCGATGAACTGGGCTGAAAAAAAAACAAAAAACGAACCAATAATTTTGAACGAATCAATAATATCCTGCTCGAACCATCATACCGTATTTCCTCTAAGTTTCACAAATTTGGTCTGTTAGGATGAAAACGAAACAAATGCAAGTGGCTCAACTGAAATTTTCTTCAGTACAGTATTTGAAGCTAATAAAATCTGTGACGTTTAACGCAAGTCTCAGGCAACATAATCTCCAAGGGGAGCTCAGGGTGTGGTTGAGCACTCAATACTGAAAGTGTTCTTCTGACCCTGGGGCCGCTGCAATAGAGGCCCAATGGTGGGCAGCCAGGACTTTTTTTTATTTTAGTACAACATTTACAAAATTCAAACGCAATGATTCAGGCCTTCTGATATAATATTAGAAAATAACCCCACTAGTTACATATTTACATTTATGATTTGTACAGGCAGGCGCGGAGCAGAGGTACCATCGGGGAGCGCTCTCTCCTCTGCTCTCTCTTGCTCGCACACGCGCGCGCGCACACACGTGGAAGACGTCCCTGAAACTTGTGGAAAACTACACCTGACGACTGCAGGCTGTTATTCAGCAAACAGGATACACAACTGACTAATAGTATGAGGGGGGCTAATAATTTTGACCTCAGTATTTTTGAGTTTTGCGAAATTATTTTGTTTCAGTATGCAAAGTAAGATAATGCAAGTTTCCTAAATAAAACTAATACATTTCGAAATGCTGTTAAAATGCACTGCTCTGTTAAACAGCACAAAAGGGGGAGCCAAAGGTTCATTATATTTGAGCAGGTGTAGCTCATAACAACACTGTTCCACACATGAAAGTCTCTCATCTACAACTGAATACAATCCCACACATGCACAAGAAAGGATGCTCACAAAACAATAAACTAAATTATTCACAATGCTAAATTTACAATGTCTTGCTGTGCAGTTAGCTTATGATAGTTAGCCTCCTAGCAAATCAATGATAGGACAGGATGAAATACTACCACTGAATAAGCTACACGTCATGTCATTCTTGATTAAATGCAAAAATAACTAATTCCTTGTTTTCTCAACTTTTGAGGCTACATCATCAACACGGATGCAGCTGTGAAGTTTCGAGTCATCTTGGATCAAGAAATAACGAAACTGCCTTCCTGGCACTTCAAGTACAGTGCAAGAATTGGGAACAGCGGTAAAGCAAACATTTGGGATCTTGGTGGACATAAGCATTCAGCAAAGACCAGGATTTCAATGACTTCATCACATTAATCTCAACTGATGAGCTGCAAGATAAGGACACACTGAAGATAGTGTACTTAGACACACCCACTGTAGTTTTTACAAACATTGACTTTCCTGAGCCCTCGACAGCACATCAGTGTTAATTTTGACAGCGATTTTAGATTTCGTCTTAGTCTTAGTCTTTAGACGAAAATGCATATTAGTTTTAGTCACAATTTAGTCATTTTTATCCGTTGTAGTTTTAGTCTCGTTTTCGTCCACGAAAAGTCGAAACGTTTTAGTCCAGTTTTAGTCGACGAAATTACATTTTAGTCATCATTTTAGTCAACTTTTAGTCACATATGATAGTCCATTTTAATTAACAACCTTGTACTACCTGACATTAATTTTAATTTGCAGTATTTAGATGATACAGCAGCTGTTTGGTTGAAGCGTGTTGTGTTTAGTAGTGGTGTTTGATTGCATGACGGGAGAATTAAACCTGACAAACCCAAGTAACGTTATCCAGATGCTAATGGTTGTCCCCGGTTTAATTTCCTGCAGCTATCAACTTGTCAAAGCTCCCCCGACATTGCACATTCTGCAGATGGACTATAACTACAAACTACAAACATAAGAGCTACACGTCCAAAATTCAAATCGCGCAAAGTGCAACATGCAAAATCCAGTTTGA
>OMLF01009732.1:1459-11941 GCA_900302615.1 Holocentrus rufus
GGAGGAGGAGGAGGACGAGGAGGAAGAGGAGGAGGAGGAGAGGAGGAGAGGATCAGGCCAGAGGGCGAGAGATTTTCTTGGCCAGTCACTCCTCCTCCTCCTCCTCCTCTTCTTGTCCTCCTTCCCCTCTCAACTCCTCTTCAGTTGGAGTCATGACAGCCTCTCTCGGCCAGTTTACACCGTGTTTCACATGCAAAGTCTTGCTCTCTCTCTCTCTCTCTCTCTCTCTCTCTCTCTCTCTCGTGTCTCTTCTTACAAAGTCAGAAGCAGAAGAGAGTAACCACATGAGATACTTCCCAGACTGTCGGTCGGACTGTGAGTGTGTGTGTGTGTTTGTTCGTGACTTTCTGAGTGTGTGTGTGTGTGTTATTTGAGATGGTGACTCGTCCCATTTCCCGCTGGCCTCTCCTGTCGTCTCGGAGGTGCTTAGCAACAATCTGTCCTCCCAAACGGGAAAACAAAAATCAGAGGATGCTCGAAAATGTTCTGAAATGCATTAATGAATATTTTAGACATAAAGGACCACTCTCCCAGCCTCCATTTGCCTGGCTCAGTCCTCCAAACAGCCCTTTAAAGTCAAGTGATGGGGGTTAAGTTAATTATGCACATTAGGGCCAGCCTCCTTCGCGCGCTCTCTCTCCCTCTCTCTCTCTCTGTGTATATGTGTGTGTGTGTGTGTGTGTGCTGTGGCAGTGGCTGGGGATGCCGAAACTCTGCCTTTAATTAAACACAGACGCATGTAAGGAGAGACTGTCTGTCACACACACTTTAACAGCAGCCGCACGCATGCAGGCACGCGTGGGTGCACACACACAGACACACACACACACTATTGAAGGAGATGAAAGAGTATAACCGACTGTGTGTGTGTGTGTGTGTGCGCGACCTCTTTCTATCTCCACTCTGCAAGGGGGATAAATAACTTAATCTAAATTAAGCCTGAAAACTATTGGCTTAAAAAAGGTGCAGTTATGTTGGATATTTCGATGTTTGCAAATGTTCGCAGGAGGGTGTTTAAAAGTCAACAGGGGTTCTCCCGGTTATTCGTCCATCTCTCCATTTATCCGCCTGTCAATGCTCTATCCCTCTCTCATTCTCTCCCTCTCTATTTGATCACTTATGTAGCTATCGGCATACTTGCTGCAACCTTGGCTCCCTTCACCCTCTGAGCCGGAGAAAAACCCTGCATCCTATAGATCTGACAGTGTGTGAGCCGCGGCGGTTGATTGATGCAACGTGTTTGCAGGAAGCAGGGGCAGCCCGTGCTAATCAATGGCGAGACTTTGATATATATAAAAAAAAAAAAAAACGCCACTTCAAGAAGAAAAGTCCTTCTTACAGTTAACGGGCTCCAGTTGTTCTTAACCGCTGCGGCTTTTATGTTTTTGAAATAATGCGGGAGCCGAATTAGCGGTCGGCTCATTGACTCGCACTCATACAGAAGCAAGGGAGCAGCAGAGCCAAACAAATATACACTCATTTGATTGTAGTTATGTGAAGATGGGCCTGATGGGTCATTTTGATATTGATGCTGATATTTTTGGAGTGAGAGCCTGAG
Source organism: Holocentrus rufus (assembly GCA_900302615.1). Lineage (NCBI taxonomy): Eukaryota > Metazoa > Chordata > Actinopteri > Holocentriformes > Holocentridae > Holocentrus > Holocentrus rufus. The sequence continues at coordinate 3,018 of OMLF01009732.1, forward strand.
CCGTTGCGACACCGCCGGGGTCGGCCGTGTCCCCGGGAGCTCATCCTCAACTCACATTCTCCTTTTCAATTTAAAGCCACAATTGAAAAACAATACAGTGTATTATCTGTTGAATCACTGGTGCACCGCTCATAGCTTTTTTATGGTGCCTTCACTTCAGTGGACTGAGGACGTTTCATCACACGAACAATAGATAAAACAATAGATGAGTTTTTAATAGAACAACTGACAGCATGCAGAGAAATTTTGCGTGTATTTTGGTTACATTTGTAATGTTGGCAAACATATTAATTAAAAACTCTATTTTCAGTTGTGAAAAAAATATTTCAATGTGTAAAAAATTTGAATTTCTGGATACATGCTCTCCGGCTGAATCAGGTGTATTAAACATTATCTAACATTTTCTTATAGATCAGATTTTTTTTAAGATGATTAATCCAAAAACAACTAATAAATAATGCCCATTTCTATTTAATTTAATTAAGCGTATGCCATGCAACACTCAGCAGTTTTTGCATTTAGGTTTTGAAGTTTTTGCTCCCCTTGAAAGCCTTAAATTCAGATGCTTCTCCCCCCGCTCTTTGTCTCTCGGTCTCTCCTGTGCTGCAGCACCGGGCCTCATTTTTCATTAGAGCATCGCCCCATTATTTCATTTCTTGTGATAAAATGACAAAAGATTACTCACGAGAAATACTAAATACAGAGCCGGGCCGATGGGATCTCCCCTCATATGTAACACCGCTGTGCTGTGGCTGAAGGCTTCATATTTCCTATTTCTCTCTCTATTATATATATCTGGCAGAGTTGTAGATACAACTAGTGTGTGTGTGTGTGTGTGTGTACTGTATTACATCTGGGAGAAGATTCTGGGTGTCCCAATCTGATCAGACACCACTAGCTGGTCAGCAGACCTTGCTTTGGTGCAATGGAAACCTTATTTTAGCAGGAAGAATGAGGAAAAATTAGCGGCGTGGCTGACAGGAATGTCAGCGAGGTGGGGAAGAATAACTTCTGTGCAGCGCAGGAGGAAGAGGAGGGTAAACAAAAGCGAGCGCAGGCCAGCGATGGCTAACTGGAAATTTAAAAAAGAAAAAAAAATATATATAGAAAATAAAAAAAGAGAACTGCATCGTATCTTTATCTAAGATGATTCATATTTTATTTCAAAACAATGCCTCCATTGGTCACATTTTTCAGAAGTGGATAATAGAAAATGTAAAGATACGGGGCTGTGAAATATGAGTCGGTTCGGGGAGGTAAGAATGAGAAAAGATTAGGGAGAGATTAGAATAAGAGAGATGGAGGAGGGAGGAAGAGGAGGGCAAAGAGTCTGATGGCGTGTGAGTAGTTTTTGGAGTGCGGTGTCTCTGTGTGTGTGTGTGTGTTGTGAGAGGGGAATGATGATTACACACACACACACCATACTTTGTTTTCCAGTTCCTACCCCTGCTAGTAGAACCTGGACATCTTTGACCAACCCTTCTCCACTACACACACACACTGCCCACACACTGCTTTCATTCTGATTGACCTATCACAACGTACACTCTCGCGTTCCTCTCGTTATCGGAATATTCATGAACACATATATACGGTGTTGCTAAGAATAACTTCTATACCGTCGCGTGTCCCCAAACATATGTTGTTTTGCACACTTGACGATAATCGAAAAGCTTGTTTGCGCGTTCGTCTGTGTGTGTGTGTCAGATTGCGCACCCCGAGCCGCTGCTGTTTATTCATAAGAGTCGTGTCTCCTGACTTTTCCCGCTGAAATTCCCTCTGCGCTCCACAGAGCCGGCGTGGGCCCTGTGTCTTTAATTTCACAAGATAGCAACCGAGCAGAGATTTTTAAAAAAATTTTATTTATTTTTTTCTTCTTCGGGCGGCTCCCCTCCATCCTGAGAGTCGGTAAGGCCGGCCCATGATGACGGAGACCCAGCCAGGCATTAGCATAACCAGGCGCGGGGAGAGAGGGAGCGCCGGGTCAGTGGAAACTTCCAGATCAAACGCTCCCAGTTACCCCTGGCCGCGAGCTCTGGTAAACGCCAGCAGGCACCAGTAGCCCTGGGAATGTGTTAACAGGCTTAAACCAACACTACCAGCATGCCCAGCCAAGCTTCGGACCACCCCCCCCAAAACACACACACACCACACTCTCTCTCTCTCTTTTTATAAATCTCTCCCCTTCCTCTCTCTCGCTTACATGTTCACATTTCCCTCCTTTTTTCATTTGCCTCTCTTTTTCCCTCTCTCCATTATTTTGTTAGCAACTTGAATCCCCTTCTGTTATTATTTTACCGTAAGCTGTGGTGCAGAAGTGACATGGTTATTAGTAGCAGCCTTTAGACAAGACTTTTATTTAATTTCTTTATTTTTTTTTTCTCTTCCCTTGCCTGGATGGAGATCGGCTGTGCCACCCTAACTAACGCAACTCGGAGGTGCTCTGGAAGCCCAGGCATCTCCCTTTTCAAAGAATTTCATTTTGAAACGAATTCTTGTGAACGTGATTGTCACGACGCATTACATGTCAGCCTCTCCTTTTTTCTTTTTCTTTTTTTTTTTTCATGCAGACTTAACCGCTCACTTTTCCCCTGCTCTCATGGAGGAATTATTTCAGTGTTTTGCATCTTGAATTTCTGCCCTTGTATGGCACAAGCGTGCTCTCAGCCAGGATTCCCAGATGTTTTATTTTTTTATTTATTTATTTTTCTTTCAAGATGTGACTGTCAGTGGAATGTTATCATCATTGACACTTCCACGGTCTACGTGCGGAGCTAGGTTATGGCACGTTTTCAAGAAGTTTTTTTTTTCTAGCGATTGCACTCAAGAGACTTAATGCTTCTTGATCCATTTGAATGAGTTGAGGATAGTTGCAAAGTCACAGATAAGGTGGATTGCTTTGTTTTACATTGAGTGATGTAGTGGTAAAAAGGTGCATAATCTATTACTATGATGTATACTATTTATTTGTGCCATAAAGTCTCATAACAGCCTAAAAATGTGTAAACTCTTTTCCACAAATAACAAATGGTGGGTCATTTGTCTTTAGGCCAGTTTACCCTCTGCTTGGTCCCTGGTTACATTACATTACGTTACATTTGGAAAGGTCATTTCAGTCTCATAGCTGCTGTCAGTATGTAATCTGCCCGACAACAATTTGGACAGTTCAGCTTAGAAAATCAGTCCGAACGCATATTTTCTGTTCATATAAAAAGCCCTCTGTTGTTTTTATCATCATGGTACGACGTGTCCTGTTCATGCTGCCCGCTCTGATGGCATCTGCTTTGCTTTAGAGCAGCTCTGAGCGATTCACAGCGACGGACGTGGTCGACTCATCACGCAGGCTTAATTTGCTTTAAGTTCTGCCGCGTTTGTGTTACTTCAGATCTGTCACGGGATCACGTTGACGTTGCTATAGCATGCTGTTGTTTTGTTTTGGGGGCTAAGAAAGCCAAACACGAGGTTAAGGCATGATGGATAATACTTTGTGACAGACAGGGCCTGTTGTTGGTGGACAAAGCTGGCAGAGGCTCTGTATGTGTGTGTGCGTGAGTGTGTGTGTGTGTGTTGGACCTCGATTTGTCATGACTTGAAAAAGAAAAGGAAGACAGTTTTTCCATGGATTTTCTCTAAACGCTGTCCCTCCTATCTTCTCATTGTTTTCAGCCCCTCTCACAAAGCTGCTGAGAAGAGCCTGTCTGGCTGCTGAATCCACTTAACGAGAACTGAGAGAACTCTTCAGCAGCAAGTTGGGCTTCAATGAAATTACACAGAATAAATTAAAGTTACCTGTTTTACACCTACCTTGCATTCACACTGTGAGCAACTGTGTGGACATTGCAGGAAGCTGTGTTTAGCAGCTGCAAAGTTTCTGAAAAGAAAAGTATGATATGTCTTTATACAAGTTGAGTATTTTTAGCTCTTTCGACATTGCCATTATCCTGTTTTGGTGAGTTAATTAGCCAAACTAGCTAATTAGCTGGCTTTTTAGCAAACTAGCTAACTATTTCGTGCTTGCTAGCTAACAAGCGTGCTAGCTTCCTTGCTAGGAAGCGCTAAATATTTATAATTAATCAAAAATAAACAACAACAAAAAATTAATTTAATGTTTTCCAAGACATAATTCCTCTAGTCTTTCAAATAAATGTAGAGAATTGGGAAGCTTTGAATGCCTCTCATCAAATTCTCATCTATTTGCACGTGCCAAATGGAACCATAGTTCATGAAACAATGCTGATGGAGGATGATTGCGAGAAGTTCAGCTGTGGCCAATTTTTTCTGGGCCGACAGGCTTGTTGACTATCAACACATTGGCCGAGTTTCTCCGGGTGCTCGGCTCCATGGGAAGCACGTGGACTTCTGGTGACTTGTTGCTGCACACACTGTGGAAGCACGGCGAGGGCTTTTCCAAACCTCGAGTCCGTTTGCTTCAGCTTGAATCAGGGAATGACTTCTTGCTCTGTTGCATTCACGCACTGGTTTGGTTCTGTTTCATATGGCGAAAGTTACCATATGGCATTAATTTATCAACAAAAGCCACATAGGAGCAGTAATTTTCTTCAGAGACATGGGTGTGAAAGGACTTTCCTCAATGGTAAAACTCATCCTGGCGGGTTTAACCCATAATATGCACTGCTTCCTATAGTTGGCTAAGGTCACGGTTGGATGACGTTTTTCAGTCCAGGGTTGCTTTGGAAACAGAGTCATCCGTCTCTACAAGGTCTCGGTCCAATTGCCGTACTCTCATATGACCAAACAAACTGGGAAACTTCTCCGGGGTTGGAAATAACTCCTCTAAAACAACTTAAGCTGACATACACTGCTATTACTGCCGTGCCCAACCTAGTTTTCCATGACTGTGCAGATGTTAGGAATTGTTTTCCTAGTTAACACATGCCAGTCGGCGCTCAAGACGAAAACAATCCCTTCAGTCTAATTAGAGACAGGAGTCACTGTCATCTGTCTTATAATGAACAATCATGGAGGCTGCTTATGTCTCTCTAGTGCCATTTGATATTTCACTGTGTCTACACATGAAAAGGGAGCAACTTTCCATATTTTAAGGCAAAGCTGTAAACAGCGATGCTATTTTTCTTTGTTTTTTCTTTCTTTCTTTTTTTTTTTTTTTAGTTTTACCGGCACTGTCAATTACCCACTGGCACTAGCCAAGCAGATACAGCACAGCACTGCACTGGCTGCCTGGGTGACTGGCTGGGTGGCTGACTTGGTGGCTGACTGGCTTGTCTCTTGGAAACCTGTGAAATATGATTTACATTGAGAGCATGTTGTAGCAAACCCTAGCCCACGGTATGCATATTCCCCCATTGTTTGTGACAGTTGGTTGTACCTGCGCCGGGGGGGAGAGCGCCGAGGAGGCATCCGACTTTGCATTTCAGTGGCTGAGCCCAGGGTCAGGAGCACATCTGGTTGACTGGGAGGTGTGTGTGTGTGTGTGTGTGTGTGTGCATGCGACGGTGTCTCCAATAAGCATACGCACACACACACACATATGCACGCGAGCTCACTTGTTGCTGTGCAGCCAGAGCCGGCGTGCATAAAGCAAGCAGCCGCGGCACACAAACAGCAAGCCCGGTACACCGGTGCACTCCTACACAAACAAACAAACACACCTGCTGCTCCCGGCAAGTCGCTCTGACAATCAGCCGAAGGAGGGAAGGCAAACAAAACAAACAGTTTAATTTACATGACAGTAGCCGGCGTTACATTAGCATGCCGTGGCAATGATAGAGTGAAGCTCCGCTGGAAACAGCAGGTAATGAAAAGTGATGGTCCTATTTGCGGTATACTGTAAGTACAGGGATTGGAAGCTCAAGCAGTCACAACTAATAGCGTGCACTGTGCTGCATGTCTCCCAGACAGTCCTTTTGGTGTGCTGGTTTGGAAAAAAAAAAAAAGGAAAAAAAAAACACTCTCCCAGTCCTTGCTAAAATAGCTAATTTTTCAGCGTTCACGTATGAATATAACCAATTTGCTGTGGTGAAGAATTCAGGCCGTGTTTGTGTGTTAAGTAGGGAGAGGAGTGCGATTTGTTTTTCATATCTCGCATTCTGTTTCTCCCAAACTTGTCTCCTTCAGACAGAACATGAAATGTTTATGAAGTTTGTGCAAAACAATTCACGTGCAATTCTAACGAGCAATTAACTTCATCAATAAATAAGTAAACAGTGTTTGGGCTGGTTTGTAAGTGTATGAAATGGATTTGTGTCTTGTGAGACTACTTGTACTGAGTAACCTATATATATCTGTGGACATTTATGCTGTGCATGTTAATGTGTGTGGTTTGTGGGTGGGCTCTGCTGTATGGGTGTGTGTGTGTGTGTGTGTGTGTGTAAAATGCATTTGTGCATGTATATTTTTGTAGATAATGACATGCATTCATTGTGCCATGAACATGTGTACGCAGTAGTTCTGTTTATGTGCATGTTCTTGTGTGTGAGTCTAGCCAGCAGAGGAGTGTGTGTGTGTGTGTGTGTGTGTGAGTGTGTGTGCACCCTGGCTCCAGTGGTCTGTTGCTCATGTAAAGAGATAGCATCTTCCCACAACAGATCAATAAGAGGGAATATTTCTAGAATCTCTGCGCCAATCTCCAACCCAGCCTGTTTGTGTGTGTGTGTGATGACGACCTGGACTCCCCAGCTCACACCTCACCATGTGCCTTGAAGGTAAGGTTGTAGTCAGCTGCCATACTGAAACTATCGGGCATATTGTCAGTCGAACCATAGCTCATATTTTCCCTTTTCTCAACTCTTGAGACAAGTGCGACTCGCGCTGCAACGGTCTGATTTAATAGTTTTCTCTGTCGCCCATGATGAAATGAGGGATTGGCTATGGGTAAGCCATGGTCCATCGGTCTGTCTGCCATGCATAATGCCTCCGCCGCTGAGCGCATTTTGATGAAGTTTGAGGGAATGATGCATGCCATTGCTCCGTTCCGGCATTTTCAGAATCGCACTGATTGGCCCAAGAGGGTTGTTTCGCTCTCTGTACATCCTGCACAATATCTTGGACACCGCTGGTCACATTTTGTCCAGACTTGGTGGAAAGATGCACGTCATGGCTGTGTCCCTTATCCAAAATAGCTCTGATTGGCCTAAGAAAGGCACTATAAAGTTTAATTATTTATATGTCATGCACAGAATCATGGGTGCTGATGAATCTCTCTTTTATACGGCATGTTTCTACTTATTGGCCCACTGCACCTCTGCATTCTGTATGTGAGGGACGGCATGTTCACTGTCGTTTTTTGGCTTTGAATGGCGGTTGGATTTACTAAAATTCAATTTCATATTAGGAATATTGGCGGGATTGTGCTGCCCTTTCCCGAGACATGTAGTGTACACACCTCTGCTGCTGGAATGACATGCATATACACACACACACGCACACACACACATATGCATACACTCTCCTCCCCTCCACCCGCCTACCTCATGTTCCCACTCTTGTAAATTGTCCTAAAGGGACAGAGCCACAGATGATTTATGGTGCCAGATATGATTAGATCCCATGTATTTTTACACAATGGACACATTTTGCATGTGGCGCCTTAAGTGGGAGCCAGTAGTCATTAGCGACTGAATAAACAGCATGTTCGCCACTTATTAGACTACGGCTTCATGTTTCCTCCTGACGACTGTCGTGGCGGCAGCGCCTTGGCAACAGGAGACAATCCGCTCTGAGTGAATGTGAAAATATTTATCCAAGAATGTATAAAATGTCTGCAGGTCTGTTTTGTTTAAAGGCCTGTGTGTGTCAGAAAGTGTGGAAGGCTTTCAGACATTTTTCTAGTAAACTAAAGCCCTGACTGACTGGCTTGATGGTCTGACTCCCCGACTGGGCCCGACTTGAATTCTGTTCAGGCTGTTGTTTAGTGGATTATTACCAGATTATTGACAGTGTGTTTATGGTAATTAAACTAAGAATTTAAACTGTGAATGAAGGTGTCGTAGCATGGCATTAATGCAGCCAGAGTCAGGGATGCTAACGACCCATGCTAACGATGTATGCGCTTAAAATACTGTAAGCCATTGTGGATAAAAATAGCATTTGTTAAAGACTATGAGTTTCTGTAGGTGGCGCTCTTTTCTATGTCTCTTCAGCCACGGTGTCTATCACTGCTCATGCTAACTACCCAGCTCTCCCTCTGTTTATTCCAAAGGGACCACTGTTGCTGAAACCTAAAACACATCACCTATTGTGTGCCAGGGGAAGTTTCCCAGGAAAGACCTACCAAGTGTCGTCTGTTTAGGACAGAAAATGTAAAAGCTTTCATGAACGTACTTGAAACAAAACTGTGCTTTATCAATCAGCAATAGAGAGCAGAAAATCATCAATTCATGAAAATGTCATACAGTATTATGTATTTTGAGTCTAGTCAGAGGTCATGCAGATTGTCTTACAACAGGCAATAGTATGTTTTTTACCACTTCCCCCCAGTCAAGGCATCAAGGCAAACTTAAGATAATATAGGTCCAGTCTAAGCTAATTTTCATATTTGTAACCTATATGCTAATAGCACAGAAATCATTTTCAGACCTGTTCCTACAGTTTACACACACACAGCCTCCGTGTGTTTCAGAGGTTGAACACACGCAGTTCAAGGTTAGACTCCAATACAGTCAAGTCCAGCTCCTTTTCAAACAGCTCAAAGATAATTGTCAATAAAATTGATCTGTCTTTTTTCCCCTCTTCTCATATTTTTCTATCCTCCTCTCCTCTCCTAACCCCTTCGCTTCACTCCCTCACTCTCCTCTCCTCTCCTCCCCTCTCCTCTGCCTCTGCCTCTGCCTCTGTCCTTCTCTTTTCATCTCAGGCCTGATAAGTCTGCCTTGACTGCCAAGAGCGCCGAGTATCACTGCTAGCTTTTGCTTTTTTTTTTTTTTTTTTTTTGTCTCTCTCTTTCT
>OMLF01009757.1:1683-13034 GCA_900302615.1 Holocentrus rufus
CTGTAGAGAAAAAAAAAAAAAAAAAACAACCTCTGAAACAGCATTTAAACCATCATGTCACACTAACCCTCTCCATTGAAACCTGGACAAAGAAATTATTTTAGGATTCGGAGCAGCTCTTTGAGACACGGTGACTCACTGCACCTATTCAACAATAGGGGAAACCTGAGCTGCATCACAGACTTTAAATGAAGTATTAACTAAATAAATCACTAAAGATAACTAAATAAAAATGATACCAAGCAGGTAAATGAATGAATACATTTTTACAAGCTGCTTTCATGTAGCTGTGTTTTCTGCAGACTCTCCATCACATTAGAAGTGGACCTCATGACTTGCTGATACCTAATAAAAGCCGATTCTAACCCTGTTTGGCATGTTTACATGCAGGAGTCTTGGTTACAGTGTATGTGTGTGTGTGTGTGCAGTTTCTATCGCTCTCTCTCTCCCCTTTGCTCTCTGTGTGTACAGGGAGCGGATACAGCTGACGACAGGTCACAGGAGACCTTGTTAAGTGGTCGGGATGTCAGCTTTTCATGCTACCTTTCCGGCTGCCTTAATGCAGTGAAGGCTGAGGTGGAGGAGGCGTCGTTAGCGTTCCTTTAGCAATTTGGGCGAAGACCCTCCAACACACATCAAAACCATCACTTGGCAATATCGCATTTCAGCATCCTTTCCATTTGTCTGAACACACCTATCAATTTTTTCCTAATCCCCACCCTCCGTCATCCTGTTTCCATGGAGACCATACAGTGTTTAGGGGCCCAATTAACATCCCTCCAGCTCAGACGTCATGGAAGTCCAAGTTCAGAGGCCAGAGGTTGGGGACCATGTTCTGAATTTGGGCTGGGGCACCGAACACTCATTACCTGGCTGTCACCTGACCTCTGATGTCATTTCCTCACATCATTAGAGATACTGTAGGTGTAAAGGTTAAACTGGATGCACACACACACACACACACACAGGCCACAGCATCATGAATATCGATATATCCGTTTGCGTATTATATCGTCTCAGCGGCTAAGTGGCTATAAAAAGGAACCACAAAGGGATGAAGAAGGTGACAGACACACATTAGGAGGCGGATATGTACATAATTAAATCACACTGTTCTCTTCACATTACAATATGATCTTATTGCGTTTGGAGGTCATAGAAATAAGCAACGTAAAGGTGAAAACTGTCCAGTCTTGGAAGTTTTGATATCTAGATGTTCATCACTCATCCAGCACCAGTAAGACGGTAGTAATAAATCAGTCCAGTTATTTGGTCTGAGCTGTGTTGAAGAAAGAGGTGGAGCTAATTTATCTCACTTGTGCTGACGTGGGTACACCTGTCTGCGGCCGGGCTGTTGTTGAAGGAAGAGAGCGCCCCGAGAAAAGATAAATCATACTCTACGAGAATAGAAACACTGTCATCTCTAAAAAAAGAGCCAAAAAGTTAGGTACACATTAATTCTCTCCTCTGCCGTTACGTACATCGTTTAGATAATCTGGCCTTATTCGCTGTTCCTTTCAAGTGTATAAAAAAAAATGCACTTGTGATGTTTCATTGATGAGGAGCAGAGAGAAATGCGTTCCTACCAAACAAACTGCGTCAGATCTCGGCCTACGAATTAAAAAAAGGATATTAAAAAAACTCCCACAGAGAGTTTTATTTGGTGACAACTTTTCTCATATATGTTTACTCCATCTGAGTGGAACTTTCATGTATACTGGGCTATGGAATTTCATTAAAACTTCAATATCAAACTCTTTTTCACATTAAAATAAATAAATGGGATATTGTTGCTGTTGAGTGAACTTCAACTCTAGGATTATATACTCCTCTAAAATCCCTTTTAGAGTGAATTTTCTAGTGGTAAAACCCGGTAGCTTGGGGTAAAAGTGGAGATAAGTGTCTGAGAAAACTTTTTGACCTTTTGGCTTAGAAAAAGTAAAAATGCACTGTCATCAAACTATAAACAAGGCTGTTTCTTAGTTCCTGGAAAGCTGACCATTTGGAGATGCAAGGTTTCATCCAGCAGCAATAGTATATTCCACATTATCACCTGTGTGACCCTGTGTAAATATGCTTAAATCCCTCCATTTGCCCAGAATTGGCCTTTCACTCATGCACAAAGCAGTAAGAAATAAAACAACTGCAAAGCCAAATGTGCAGCAGACAAAACCCGGTCAAAATCACAGGCGAACATCAACATATAATTCTTTATTTATCTTTGCAGGTTGGCTGTGCTCACCGTCTGCTTCTTCAGAGCATGCGGTGGCTTTACGGACGCTGGTTCCCGCAGCCCGAGGCAAGATGCTGTTTCGAGCTCGACGGCGTATCAAGGTGAGAGACGAGTGCTGGGGCGGGAACTTGACCGACTGAGGAGGCGGGAGGCGAGACTAACAATACACTTCCTGCCTTGAGGCGTGAAGTTGCACATTGTAGCATCAAGTTGTAAAAAAAACTTACTTTCCATGTGCAAAACAATCTCTGAAACTATTTATGTGAATATGCTGTATATAAACTTTATTTGGGCAAATTCCATATTGGGACTGTAAAGAGTCAACTCATTCCTCTTGCTCTTCTCAGTTTCCTCGGGCCGGCAGTTCAAACTAATAAAATTTCATGGATTGTTTCCTTTATAGCGGCCACTTTCAAAGTGACACATAAATAAATAGGTGATGAATTAAAAACATAATTAGATTTGACTTAAGCAGAAACGTATTTCTAAATGAGCTAAGCATAAATGCATGACCACTTTAATCTGCTTTGTGTGACAAATTAATTTCCTGTCATACATGATTAGGGCTCGGCTCATTCTGAATAGGATCCTGTTCATAGTGAAGCAAATGAGTCATTCATCCCTTTTTGGATTTTATATCCCATTATCATTCCCATGAAATGAGCCTGAACATTTTTTCACATCGTCCCCATTTGATTTTTACTTTTTTTTTTCCATCTTTATGCATTTATCTGGATGAAATGTGTTTATTTCACAGTTTCTATTCAAATAAAGAAGATTCTTTCAGTTGATTGATGCTCCCAAAATATCAGCATGCATTGTTTTTATGGCAACAAGGAATTTATTTTATGAATCAGCGAGGTAAGGACTAAAAATAGTGATAGGTTTGTTTGATACTGGGCTGATTGGCAGATTGACAGCTGATGGTCACGGTAATTAACAGCCGCTCGATGACTGAAGATAAACTTTGGGTGCAACATCAAAGCTCCCGTTATGCCAGTCAGCCTCTGAATGAGCGCGCTATCATTCATCTTCCTCTCCGCCTGTTTCATATGTATCTTTAATATCTTCAGTTACTAAAATAGATCCTCTATCTTTAGCCATTCACAGTTCATCTTTTTAGCAGACAGCGCCGTGACTGCTCCTGAAATAAAGTCTCTTGTCTTCTCAGATTCCCCCTTAGGTAACGCTGCCGGGCTGGAGTGTTGATGAAGCAGCAGGGAGCAAATGACTGCAAAATGAGAGCTTTTTCAACAACTGAAAAGCACTGACATCATTGTTTTATATCGGCCAGATGTTGAATAATTCAAAAATAAACTGGCCCACATTGTGCCATAAATACAAAACCCAGACATCTATGAACAACTCAGCAACTCAGCAGGTTGAGATTTGTTGTACGGTGTGGTTAAGATCTGGGAAACATTTTTTTTATTCCTTTTTAGAAGATCAACGCTTTCACTGGTACTTAAGCTTTTAAAAAATGCATGATTTTCATTCATTCCCACCCATCCCCAAACACACACACACTGACAAACAATGCTTTATGTCAGAATCAGCACCATTCATATCTAGCAATGAGCCATAATGTTGAGCTCTGTGTGGAAAGACGGCTTATTAAAAAAAGACTGAGCGTGCAGTACGTGTTGACAGCTCTAAATCATTCAATAAGGCCCTTTTCTAAGTGTTTGCAGACGTGTGGAGGGACAACACTCTGGGGAAACATCCTATGTACTTTCAGCTCTTCCTTATATCCTGCTGCTCTGTGCAAACCGCTCTAATTATGTCATATATTTGTTCGATAACCTCATCAGCTGCTGCGGTGACTCTTACAGCAACTCACAAAAGAGTCATTTTTGGAGATGGATGGGAACTCTTCCTCCTTCCAGCGCTGGCACAGTAAGGGATGTGACATAATCCATGTTTGACTCCAAACAGATGCATTGTTATGAGACAGTGGTATCTAGGCACCCAAACTGGCTCCTATGTCATACCGCTAGAGGAGTCCATCTTGTAAACCTTTTGAAAAGACAATGTTGGGAAACAGTCTAATGAGGCAGGGTGGCATTTATTTCTAGCAATCCCTTATTCTTACTAGTCCAACCTTATTATCTAAAGGTTATTGAGGAGGCTACAGAGAGTGTCAGTAATTATGAGGCCATTCCTGTTGTGTACAACAATTGCTAATGGTTTCACTATACTCAGTGCCATTGGAGCACCAGTCCAACTTTAACTTGCTATCAGTCTCTGAAAGCGCTGCACCTGTTTCAGCAAACACTGTTTACAGTATTTGGATGGAATGGATGCAGTTTCAATATTCATTATTATATTCAGTCTAACTTTGGCTAACTTGCAAGGAGGTGATACTGTATGGAAAATGTAACCTTCAGATGGAAGGATAGAAAGATTATATCTTTACCACCACTAATAATAACTTAAAGTAGTAGTTCACCCATAATACGACAAAGGATATTTTCCTGCTTTCCCCAATGAAACTATCTATACTAAGAATAAGTGGGAAAATACCTTATGCATTGTGGGTGAACTGTTCCTTATACCGAAAATTGGTCTCATGAGGCGAGTCGAAGAATGGTTTAACAAAACAGATAACCTTTGTAACCAATCCAATGTCATTAACTTGGCCTGGCAATATGTTTGTAACCATACTGCCTATATGAAGTTCATGGGGCAGGGTTACCTCACACCAAATGTCAGTCCAGTTTTAGCAGAATTCAACTCCTCTCAACTGATGCTGTGCTGTAACCACAGAGCATCAACAATTATTTGACATATGGTTGTCACGGTTACAGGTCATACTTGTTTGTGGCCCAAAGGTCTAGTGTTCCATGACCCTAATGATGCATATATTATTAATAGTGCTTGGTTTCACCTGTACGTTCTAGGGGACTCATTTTCATTTGTGCACAGCAATGCCCCTCTAATGATGCCGGAGGCACAGAGCCCTCACCTCACTCTGAATTTCATCAGCTCATATAGCTCAAGGGTATGCGGTCAAACAAAAACCTACCTGCAGGGGAACGGAATCCCTCAGCCAGCATTTTACCATCAGCTGTCATTTTGACCTATAATGTAAATTAAGCTGCATGATAATGGTTCAAAAGGAATAATGGCAAAATACAATTTCAAAAGCTGTAATGAAAGAAGCCACAGTCAGCTTTGCTCAATTACCTCAGAAACCTTTCTACATGCATTGTTTAATTGAGATGATGCATCATGAGGATGAGTGTTTTCCTCTTTTCTCCCCTCTGCTTTGTAGGAATGAAGACTTCCTCATTATTGGTCCATTCAATGCAAGGGTGTTATAGTGTCAAATGAGATTTGTTTCACCATTACAAGAAGTAATTGGTGGAGGCTCTCTCAGCAATTTACTCTCAGCCAGTGCTACTTCACTTTATGGTGAATAATTGCCCCTGTCTGGCTTGCTAGGGTTACGGCCAGCATGACTGCTGAGCTCCAGCGGCCAAGGGGAAAAAGATACACAACAAACAGGGATCTAACTCTCATCTGTGCTATCTGCATAAAGTTATTATTTGGCAATGTCTTGTTTAATGCAAAATATCATATTAGAAATTCAAAGGAAAACTAGCTCTGAACGACCACAGGAGTCCTGCCAGAATTCATCTAGTGGAAATTAGGGAAGACAACTTGTCCATAATTGCTAAATCAAGACACATAAAAGACAATGGCAGGTATTTTTCATTTAGGCAAATTCCTGTGCAGAAATGAGTAAACATTAGATGAAGTAAAGAAAGGGTTTACATTCCCTCCTAATGTGTTGCACCAGGATATTATCTCTTTGTTAAACTTCCCTTTACGCTCTTGGCTACTTTCTGTTTATGAAACCAACTCATTAAACCACACCAAAGCCTGTGATATGAATGATCTCACAATCTCATCTAAGGACCATGATCTAATTATAACAAAAGCTCACAATGCTATGTATATTGCAGGCACACAGAGATTTTAATAATCCTACAGTGACGTATAATTTGGGCTGGCCTAAAGCTGTTAAATTTTTTTCTTTCTTCTTTTTTTTAAAGCATCTATTTGAATAGTCATGTGCTACACTCATGAGGTGAGGTGAGCCTTATCAGCTTGTCAGTCATACAAAAATAGTAAAATTTTAAGGGCTGAGAGTGAGCCCTCTGTGACTGATTTCAGCTCATCTCTGTCTGGCAGAAATCATTAATCACTGTTTAGCTCTGCCCAATACTTCCTCCCAATATTTACAATAGCTGGCAGGGCTTCTTGTTTATTGGTGTGTTTAAGAACTCCACTTTCAGGCTCTGTATTTCAGTTGTCATAAAATCTGTGATGTTCTCATTTCTTTTCAGTGGGTCCGTCATTCACAGTGAGAATAGGATCTGTGATATTTCATTCAGTTATGCTGGAATGGCTCTTTAAACAGATCATTCACATGCATGTCATGTTATAACAGTACATGGATCAAAGTAACTGAATATAATTGTGTGATCGTGTTCATTTTCTGCATTAGAATTCTTATTTATTTCGCTGGAAAATGCAAACTGCTGCTACTGATATTCGGTAAAATGCATTCACCAGTTAGACAATTATTTTGGGACCTGCATGCTGTTTCTGTGATTGCATAAGAATGTAGGCAAATTCCAATTAGTGAAATACATCTCAGATGAAGAAAAAAAAAAGAGAGAACCATTAATTATTCTCCTTACACAAGCATGTCACAGATGCTTGATAAAAACACATCAGATCCAGTTGTTGGTGTAAAGAGGAAAAACTGGAGGAATAGGTCTGAATTTATGATTTTAATTAGTTTGACTAATTTTTGGGTAAAGCGTTCCCCGATGTGCACAACTCGACAGCATAACGAGTATAAAAACAAGGAAAACGTTTAAATGCTACAGTGACTTTTTGTTACCCAAATGTATCATAAAAGTATAATAGGACTAAGTGTAGAAGACAAATGTGCAGGAAAGGCAAAAAAGGGATTATAGTTACACATAAAAGAGAACTACAATTACTTGTTTGATATCTTGTCATTTAATATCAGACATCAGATATCAGTTTGATGAACAGCACCATTAATTTAAGAATGGCTGACAATTCTTTAGGGATTGTCCGTCAGACAGTCAGTCACTGTTGGCGGGCTTTATTGGCCTTGTAACACAATGCAAAAAGAGGGAAGAGACAACAGTGCACAATGTGGATAACACATTTAGAAAAAGTTCCTTATCTTGTTTTCAGGTTATATCCAATATCTTAGACAGGCGTCTGCTCCTGTGACTTTGGGTCGTCGGTTCTCTGCTGTTTAATGTAGAAGAGCAGACTCTTTTGATGGAGTTCCTTAAATGCTTGAGTCACCCAACAACTGTGGAAAAACTGAGAAGAAAAAGGCCGGCATCAGTGCAGCCCAGGCTGCCCAGATGGGGAATTCAGTGACGTGACTGTGGTTCAGCAGGAGTTAAAGTGAGGGCACAGGAAAGTGCAACTTCGGCTGCGATCACAGAGTTTGTTTTCTCTGGTTCAAACCATAGTGGAAAAGTTTACTTTCTTTTTTTTTATTGGTTTGTTGAGGTTCAAATAGAATGTTCTAGTGATGGCACATTTTTGCAACCCAGAGGTTACTTCAACCACGAGTTCCCTCAACAGATTTCCAATGGATTTTTTTTCATAGGGTTTTCAAAGCTTTAGGAAATCAGAAATTAAAGACTTGTGATACTTACATGTTTTATTCAACATGATAATTCCACAAACCAATACATTATTTTCAACTAACGCTAACATTAGCCGTCAGTAGAGACATAACGTCACCATCAGCTCTCGTGCACATCCAGCAGCTACTCCTACATTCATGCTAGCTGTCAAATACTAAAAATGCATTGAAATGCTACAGAAAAATATAATAGAAGTATGAATGAACACAAGGTACAGCTACTGAGCTGAGCAAATGGAGCAGAGTGGCGCAAGATGAGAGCTAACGTGTTTGATATAGGCTAATGACGTGTAATTACTTCCACAGCTATTGTACCCCAAGTACAGCAACTTATTAGCAACTTAATTTTTTAAAGCATCTTCTTAAAAGTTGGCAGTTGAGATGTTAATGGGTGTAATTTGTGTCACAGAACAAAACATCAAACTCTCTTCGGTGCATGTTAACCACAGACTCTATTTTCTGCATAAATTGAAAACCCAATCAGGAAGAAAACATTGGAAACCTGGCCAAAGGACCCATGGCCCAAATATGCTAAGTCACTTCCAGATTTAAGAACTACAAACTGCAACACTATGATCAATTACAAATTACAGTCTGTCAGATGTCAACATTTATCTCCTTAATCCCGTAAAACTTTGTGCTCTTTGTGCTATTTTCATAAATGTATCCATCTTTGCACTGTGGTGATCACTGTTGACGGTTGTTCGGGAACACTTGTAAAGCGGAGTGATACATAATGGCAAAATGTCCGAGTATTCTATATCAGCACTCATGGAACACCTCTTGTCCAATCAAATCACTCGACCAGAACTAACTGTAGTATAATTTACTTTGAAGAACGCTCAGGCCCACATTTTCCTCTTGGTCCAATTATTTTGGTGCTGAGTAGCGCTGTCCTTATTTAGTCATTTGAACCGAACTAAAAGAGTCAGTTCCCCAGAGTCCAAACTGTTCCGACGTGGTTTTTGTGAACGCAGCTTTGTAAATAAAACTCTCCTCACTTGACAAAGAACCAGGCAAACAGAATATTCCAACAGCACGGTCTTATATTATTAAGCTTTTTGTATGTAACATGAGTTGGACACAGCAGGACAGGAAGCAAAATCTGTATCACACCTGCCTACAGGCCACAGAGGAAGCAGGCCTGATGTTATATTGATGGCCTTGGCTCAGAGTGGAGTCCTTCACTGTCTGCTAGCGCTGTCCTGCTTATACATGCCTCACAAATTTTTAGCTTAGGGGTAGGATTTGAATAAAAATGTCATAAATGATTTAGCGATAAAAATGTTCCTGTCCTTATGACGTGCGTTCTTCTCTGTGTGAAATAATTTGGCAGGCGTTCCACAATGAGACTCACCTCTGCTATGACCTTGCTGCTTCCAGTGCAGCAGCAGCAGTACGGTTGAGCTTTGCCTGGTGAGGTTATTGCTTAGACAGGTACTATGCTTCAACGCTGTCGAACATACTCGTTAAAGTCACATTCAAATGAAAAAGTACTTCTTCATCTTGTTAGCTAATTTTTCATTCCAGAATATTCACCTAATTAACACTAAACGCCAAAGAATTCACTTGATTTCGTGGTATTTTTATATCAAAATCCCATTTCTTAAACTAGTGTATCTTCAGTGGTGACATCATGCTGAACTAGTTGGCGTGAAAAATTCCAGCTAGTTTTTTAACAATCACGTCCCTTCCATCAAATTAAACTGCCTTTCTGTCCCTAACTGATCACCCATTGGTTAACACTTTTGAGAGACGCCTCTCTTTGTTAAGCCCCGCCCCAACAACATGTTTCAACAGGAAATACATCAAATTAAGGAAGCAAGAGGCTCTCAAAATGCACTTTCATTGTGACTTTAATGTTTAAATCAACGACATACATTTACGTCTGTGTATAAAGAAGACAAAGGGATATTATGAGAATATTATTGCAAGCTTATTGCTTTCATAGTAAAGTGAACTTGCTGAAGGAGCCTACAGGATTAATCATGGGCACTGCATGTAAAGCTCTGCACCTCCTGCTGACTAATATTCATGACTCCTTCCCTTTTAATATTAAGGGCTGAAGCAGCAGCCTTAATGCTATTTAGAATTTAAAAAATCATCTATATAGATTCATAAACTGTACATAATCCATTTTACTGGCTTCCAATCAGTTCCAGATGAACTTTGTCCAAGCAGGAGGTAAATGTGAAGGACGCAGCCTGTTTGCATGGTGTTTGTTCCTGTTATTTCTGAGTTGTGATTGACAGTTATGGCAGGCTCGTTGTGTTGAGGAAGTTATTTTTGTGACACTAAGCATGTGCAACACACAAGCCCCGCATTCAGTGTGGAGAGGATGCATGTACAGTATATCTCAGCTCATTTGTCTTGGGCCGGCTGTTAAGTGGTCTCGAAGTCTCGCTAATACATTTGAATCTGAAGAGGTCATAGAAATTGCAAATTACAAATTTGCTAATTGCCTAAATGGCGATATCAAATTATGCTACTGTGTTGTTCCCACGGGTAATTAGTTATGTTAATAAAAGACTTCCTCTGATATTCAAGAGATTTAATTACAGATCAAGCTGCTTGGGCAACAATTCTTCTCTCATTGTTGTTGAACAGCTCCTCTGCCCCTCTAAACAACATCATGTCTTTAGCATTTCTTCACATTTCTTTCTCTTCTTGCTTCTTGATTTGAACAGGTTCATTCAGATTGATTACATAGAACTCACAATGGACCAATTTCATTACTTTAAATACAAATATTTTCGATGATGTGAGCAGTATTTTGAAATACTGAACTTCTTTGTTGTATTGAATGTTTTGCATTTTGGAGTGAAACTCTGCAGTGGTTTGGTTTGCAAGTATCTTGCAGGGATGGGACAATTATCAAAATTCAATATATTAGAATACAAAAATGTTACAAACAAATAAATTGTGATACTAGCTATATTTTATTCTGCTATAATATTCACAGTATCAAACTGTATCTTGAGAAAATCATAACATCTTATCCATGGTATCTTGTGAGGATATAAAATTACAACATGCATTGCACATGCAGCTTGACTTCACATATACACATCATGACTGTCATAGCAAATACAACATGCATATGAATGCAAGGGGTGCACTTTGAAATTCTGAGCAAATCTTTGGCTTGAAACAATGACCCTGCCAGTGTTTGTGTACGTGCTGCAGCGGAGCAGATGGAGCGGCGGCGCTGTCCGTCCCTCTTGTCCGTTAATCTTGTTGACACTCTGACACTTTTATGAAGCGGCATGTCTGTTCACACGCTCAATGACTTAAGGGTGGCCCCTGGTGATGTCTTGGTATCACTTATGGATCAGGTGCTTTTCAAACCGGGCAGCCTATGGTGAATATTGCCCTTATCTAGATGGAAGGGTGGGGGGTGGGGGGGGA
>OMLF01009757.1:24875-38784 GCA_900302615.1 Holocentrus rufus
GTCTAAAGTCACCCATGGTATCCAAATGTTCAAAATCATAGATAATCCTGTTCTATATCTCATTTTATAACAGGGCTCTTTAATTGGAATTAGGTGTTAATGAACAGGCTGCTTGTTAATGCTTGTCACAATGACACAGTGAACCTGTTGTGTGCTGACAGAAATGTCTCTGAGGAACACACAAGCTCTCTCAGTTTCTAAGTATTGAAATGTTTCCATAGAAACTCTGCATTACTTTCCAGTGAAAAGAAAAGCAATTTCTCCCAAGGACAGCGACACACTATATGGACTTATTCTTAAAGATTTAGCACAAAGACCATTAATTACAATCACAAACATTCCACACCTTTCACAATCAAATCAAAAGCTCAATGTACTCACAAGGGCACACATTATGGTTATTAGCATCATGATCATCCCTTTTCACCATCCCCATCATCTCCAAACGGCAATGAAAACGAACTCAGAAAGTACACAATATTGTTGTGTAGGTACTTCAAGAAAATGTCTGTAATGTATAATACAGTGACAATGATGTGGCAACAGTTTTAATTAAGTGAAGGAAGTTATAATAAAGCCTTTATTTGAATGGACATTATGCACTAAGGACATTTTCATCAAGTATCTATTTTGTATACTTACAGTACTTCTCCATAATACACACATTAAGACACTGGAAATAGACCAATATAAAGATATAAAAAAAAATGCCTCATTGGTGTTATAATTGGATATTGATATTAGTACTGGTATTGATATTGCTCTAAAGAACTGTGATCATAAAGATTTCATCATGTTCATAAGTGTCCTTGAAAATGGGGAAAAAAATGAATGTTTCACAGCGATTGATCAGCAAGCGATTGGGGAATTTCCCACAACATTTTCACTCATAATTCTACCTGGCTTGGGACAAGTTGATATTTTTGCCTCACATTGGCTCTGCAGATTGCATGTAACAGCTATTGCATTTTAAACAGCCATTGCACTTACTGAATATCAGATACTCAGAGAGAGTGAAGGTGTAAGTTTTCCCTCAAGGTGTTATTTGTTCTAGCAGGATGATATGTCTCCACTCTTGAAGATGAATTAAATTAACATCAGTGATTACTTTGAATAACTTTGCAGTGAAAAGTGCCATATTGGAATGTAATGATGCTGGCAAATAAAATTCAGGAATGCAATATGTCTCTGTGCATATGCAATATGGCTCTGTCTCTCACATGCTCCCATTTTGTGCACCTATGATAAGTGCTGATGTCACACACAGGCACATCATATACATTTTTGACCTGCTTATACCAATCCCCTCTGATTCTGCATTTATACCTGTGACCATCCGCCACTGATATGACTTGTGAATATTTTACACTTGTTTGTGCCTCCTCTTCGAGGGTTTTGAAGAAATGTGGGGAGAACGCCCCTCATACATTATTAATTTGGCAAGCTCCCCATTGATTCAGCTGCTGTTTAATCTCAGCAGTGGCACAATATTGTCCCACGTCAAAGTCACCATCACCGTCACTATTCCCTCAGCCGTCACACCGCTCTACCTGCTCCGCCCTCCTTCCAGCTGAGGTGAGTTCAGGGGTACAGGGCGGGAACACATTAGCTGCTTTTCCAGAGCAAACTCATGTGGGAGACACTCAAAATGTTAATAGGATTGAAAAAAAAATGTGTAAAAGAAAAAACAGTTCAGTTGACAAATGATCCCAGCAACAAGAATCACATACATATCCAAAAAAAGAATCATGTCTCAGTGGAAATTAAAGTTATTCATTGTTGCTAGAGGTCACAGAAAGAACATCTAGGATTTGTTTACATGCAAACTTTAATGCAAATAATCAAAAAGACTGAATTAATTTCTTATCTCATAAAAATGTATTTAAATTCATATTCCAGTATCATGCATCACATGAAAAGTACACTCACTCACTATTTTTGCAGTTTGGTGAAATTGATCTAACGCCCTTGTTTGAAAGACAACTGTGCAGCCAGTGTAAGCAGTTGGTGCAACTGTAGCTTCATCACTAATCACACTTTCATTCATATCTGTCGATGACTGTCCTGCAATTTTCAGCAAAGTTTTTACTCCTAGTGTCACCACATGTTTTGACTGTGTGTGTTATTTACAGTAAATAGTGTAAATTCTGTATGTAAACTGGTTGTTGTGGTACCACAGGCATGCATCTGTAGCCTTGTAAGCTTGATGCTGTGATACTCTCAGCACTCAAGCCCAACAATAATTTTTACTCCAATGATGTCAGCGCATTACTTAGACAGCCTAAATCTCCTTCTCAGTCACAAAGCACACTTAAACTGTTAGATGCAGAAAGAAAATGTTAATTCCCAACCTTAAAATGTCAAGCAGTTGCAGTATTAAAAAATGGAACCGTTGTGTTGCTGCTTATTAACTGAATCATGGCTGTCTGAGAGCCCATTTCCACCTTGATAGTGACACTCAAAAAGTTGGCCATGACGGTGGTCATGCATTCAGCTGTATTCACTGCTCTCACAATGAATACAGACATAGCTGCACCTTGGACCGCCTACAGGTTTGCTAATTGGCAAAATCTTCAGAGCCTTGAATATTTCATATCAGACATTACCTATAACATCACAATGAGTTTACATTTGCCTATAATGACCCCCAAAAGGTTAACGATTGGCTCACTACTGAGACACTCCGTGTAATGAGGCAGTACTCTTAAGCTAATAACATTCACAACAATCACCAGCCTGCATGCGGAGTCAACCTTCAGACCACTGCAGTAAAGAGGAATAACCCCATAAATGTTCACACCTTTAATTGATTCCACTTCACATTAAAGCAACCAGTAATAAGTCCAAATGTTTGTTTTGTGTAATTTATCATCATAGTTGTTAGACAACATATTAATCATGTAATCAGAGAATTGTGTATGCTCATACAAATTATCTGTAAACTAATTAAACAACTTTATTGATTTTAATCTCAAATAAGCCACACATGGAGCACAATGTGCATTCATTCCAAACAGGAAATTTGAACCCACCCCAGTGTCCTGTTAGTGTTGTTAATCTAAATTACCTGTGGCAAACACAGTTTGGGTAATAACTGTGATAAATGTAATTGCTGCTCTTAGTGTGAAATAAAGCATGTTGAGGGTTACAACCAAAAGGGTGTAAATCTCTATGAGTAATAGTAGTGTCATGGTGCAAAACACAGGTCACGGCTGGATTGTTTATCTTTATCACATGGCTTTGTTTAATGGCTTGGCTCTCTCACGGCTTTGCTCCGATTGGCCAATGAATGAATGAATGAATGAATGAATCATATCACTCTGCAACAAAACACTTTGTACCAAAAAGACGTTACTTCAGAGTTACTGAAAACAAACTCTTGGCTAACAGAGGTTAGATTTCAACAATTAGCTATTTTAGCAAAGCCTTTTGCTCTTGTTCACTTTAAAACTTACTGACCTGGTAACCTAAAATACACATAGTCAAGAACAATTGGGGTTTAAAGTGGATTATAGATTGCCTACCAGATGAGGAATACAGTCGTTAACAAGGTTTCTATCAATAAGAGATGAAGGAATCGGGATAACAGCCATTTTAATTATAAGTCTGATGGCCGCTGAGGAGAAAGATACTTCCAGATACTATATGTGACTATATGTGATCCAGCGCTTTATGCGTCACTTACATTCAAATATAGTTTATACAAATATTCAAAAGAATATAGTGTTTTTGTTGCCTCTGGCATTTCAAGGGTAGATGAAAGAGCTGCATGACAAAAATGTCAGTGTTTGCTAAATATTCCATCTATTTGACATGACCACTGAATAATGATGTAGCATGCATAATCTCTCATGAGTAAAACATAGGACCAAATTAGCAAGGCCAATTTCCATATCAAAAGCCATTGTAGACTCACTGCTGAGGATTTGGGTGGGGTCGGCAACAGTGGAAAACCACAAAAAAATAGAAAAAAAAGGCTATCCCTGTGTTTTCTGCGTAGATATTGATTTTTGTAATGTTTTATTCTGCTGTGATGTCATTAATGGAGTCCCCACGGTCTTTGCTTCCTCTTCAAGATCAGTGTGTGGCATGTTTAATGCACAAACATTACAAGGAATATGTGTTGTGGCAAAGAACCAGGTTTATCTTTGTCTATTAGGAATTTCACCCTTCTCTTTTTTTATTGAAAGATCTCTTTCCTGATTTTTTTAATCTGTTCGAAGTCCATATTATTAGGAAATGATTCTTTTACTTACTGTTCAGTGTATGGTTTGACGATGAATTTGATTGGTAAATATGTGGTAAAGATCTTTTTGTGTCCTTCCTTTAGAGTAATTTCCACATTGGAAATAAGCTCTTGGACTTTATTGTGTTGACGAATGTCTCCATATGAGGCTGCATATTATTTATTTCACTACTAGATCACTGTCAATACAGAAATTCAATCAACTACTTCAGCAATCAATACATTTTTAATGTTTTTTTTCATAATCCAAAACATTTGTGACACAATTTGAGCTTGGACTTCATGAACTACACTGCTTACAATATGAACCCCATGACAGATCCTGATTCAGGTTAAAAGTAAAACTATAACACACGCAAAAAATTGGGCAGGAATTCTGAATGTGTTTGTAGTGAAGAACTGTGACAGTGGTGTAATCAAACATTTAGATGCCCGTTCAACAGGGAGTTTAATATCATTCAGTGGAAGTGGTATCAGCTCAGTACAATACAGTGGGTGGTGATGGAGCACTATCCTTTAATGATGGCTCTCTCAAGGCTTAATAAGTGTGTGGTTAGTGACTTGTTTACCATAGGCCATGAAGCATTAGTGTCATGGTATTGATTTCTGTTAGTCTATTTAGTTGAGCGATGTTCAAACACCGATCATTTCACCCAGGACCTTTTACAATTAATTTGATATCAAAGTATAATAAGGTAAAAAATCAGGCGTGAAGAGAATTTTGCACACTGTGAGGGCTTATGCATAGCTTCAGGATGCTTGTGAATTACCTGAACATTTCCTCATTTACAGTGTGTTATATTTACAAAAACCTGCATATATCATTTTCTTCGTTGGGAGTTTAGTATTCAATTTTGTGATTGGTTCATACCAGTAAGAGCTTTCCAACTGCACACCAGGCAAATGAAGAATCACAGCAATATTATTTACATCACATTAGCTTAACCTATAGAGATTATCCTTCAAGATGCACCCGAGAATATACTCTTTGACTTTTAATTTGAAAGAAGGTTTAATAACAACTGCCTCAATACCTTAAGGCAAGTAAAATTGAGGAGTATTATCTTTATTAATATCAATCTTTCATCTCTCATCTTTCACCTGAACTAAGTCAAGGATGCCCATTGTCCCCCTCAGATGTCACCATGAGACATTTTATTTCACGATCACACACATTTTATTCAATTTCAATTTTGTTCAGCTTACTTTTTACCAAATCGAGCAATCACATCATGATTGCTTCATTAATATTTCAAATATTGATAATGATTTGCGTCCTCTTTCCATGCTGATGACTGTGTATGACAGTGCAGAGCGTCAGACCTTCCACTGATGGCTGATCTACTGTGGAAGTAAAGGACAGAGTCAGGCTGAGGGATAAGCACCCATGCTCCATCCTGAGCACAAGCTGTGAGTGAACAGAACTGACCTTATCCATGTTACACCGCGGAAACCTGCAGAGAAACTGAATCAGATACCGCTGTGCTGTCTATAAGAACTTGATTGTGGCTGGAAGGTTTGGAGAAGTTTATTTATTTATTTATTTATTTATTTTTTGGTTTGTTTTCATGTCAGAAACCACCCAGGGACGTGACTCAGCCTGCTTGTTTTCAAATTGCACTCACCCCCTTGGTTAAACTTTAATTACTTTACTGTGAAACTCATTGGTCTGGTTTATTGCTTCATCTTTTCTCTAGGTGTTGGATTCAAAGGATATGCTAATGTATGCTGTTGCGGATTAAAATAAAACCTGGGCCACTCTCTTCAGCTTCATGAATTAAAAACACAACCTAAATCCCCAACTTATCCCACAATGATGTTGATTTAAGACAACGTAGCCATGGAAGAGTGTCGTCAAACAAGAACGGAAGCACCTTTGCATGTTTTTATGAGGGATTAAATGCCCTAGTTATGGCTTTATAATTTCCTGGTGGATGGATTTATACATGCATGCACAAAACATCATTGTCCGCACATTGGCGCTTGGCTTGTGCTCATCATCCCTCGCTGTTATTCCATACACTCTTGCAGCAACCTCTCCACTGTGCTCTCTTAACACGGACCATCTCAAATTTCATAATCCCGCTGTTTGCATGTGTGAGCACGCCTCTGGCCAAGCAAGAGAGCACCAGCGCTCGCCAGATCTCGGTGACTGTCCACATGAGTCCATCGCAAAAGCAATTTAGTGTTTTGATACTCAGGAGCACGATGGATGAAGAGGCTATGAGTTGTGAGAAATAAGGAAAATAAAGTTTTGATTAAACAAGATTAGTCCTTCTTGCGGGATTGCGATTCATGACCGCGTGCCTCTGGGCGACAAAATGGTAAAGCGCTTTGCTGCATGTGATTTTCATCATATTTTGTTTTATGAAATGCAGCAGGTTGCCGTTACCATATTTTGCTGTGGTGATTCCATTCTAGAGGAAGCTGTAAATTCCAGGTCTTGCTTTTTACACTTAGATTTGGCCCATTTACATGCATCCAATTCTCCAATTAACTGTGAGCACTCCAATTAAGGCAACGGTCTGATTAAAGCATTTAAATTTTTTGAGGTAACCACAAAACCAGGTTAACCATGTTAGGTTATTTTAGGGAGTAATGAGGTGCAGCCCAATCCTGCACTTTTTGAGTCATCCTGCTGACGGACGGACAGACTTACGGATGGACAAATGGATGGGCAGGGACGATCACATATCTCCCTGCTAAAGAGAAAACAACATACAAACATAGACATAAACATAACTCCCTGCTGGAGGTTTACCTTGAGGTAATAAACTGGAGGATTGAATAGAAATCTAGATATGTTAATGAGGTTATGATCACACTGATTATGACTTAAACTCTGAATCAGGCATTTAAATGCTGTGACTATAATGTATTGCTGGGTTGTTAGGGCACATGTAAACATTCACAGGCACTTGTAATAAAACCATAACCTTGGGCTATAGAATTATCGTTAGTTCTGAAAAATAGAAGCAAATATTTTCTTCACCAAGAGAAAAACTGAGAACTGTCACAGAGCCTTGAGCTGTATATTCTACTCCAAATAAATTGTCAGCTCTGTGGCTCTTTCCGACTTTTGTCTTGGATTACAAAAAAAAAGCTGTTAAACTCAGACTCCACCATGCAGACTTGGCACATACACACTGATTTGTGCTCCAGTCTACAATGTGTGAGGAACAAGAGCTCATGCAAAGTGACCTCACTGACCCTGTTAATGTGGTCAACAGTCACATGTGAACGAGCTGAATGAGCTTCAAGACCTTATGTAAACTGGTCTGTATTTCCCCTATTTCCTACTCTCCTACAACTTATTTCCTCATTTCCAAGATATAAAAAAAATATTATTTAAATGGAAAGATGGAACATATCACATAACACCTCTCTCTAGAAATTATTTGAAAAGATTCATATATTTATGCAATTACACTACATTTCCACTCGCAAAAATCAACAATCAGTTTTCACTTCCTGTAACATCCAGAGCAATTTGCCTTTTTTCTTGTTTAGCCATCTATAATTCAACTTTGCTGAGCCCCCAGAGAGAAGATACAAGTGTGGACATCAATCACTTCATTTGATTTAGAGTAGCTGGTCAATTCTTTGTTTCTCTGCCTCGTTACCGAACGTGTTTAATTGCTGATATCACACTCACACTCCTGCACGCATTTGTTTGCTTTCCCTCCATGTGGTGGTGAGTAGGTGGAAGACACACACGTCACCAACAATGTGGTGTTGCTCGGAGAAACATGGAGGAGCGCATGCACACACACACACACACAGACACACATACAGAGGTTTATACATATGCTGTGGATTAACAGCACCGGAAAGATAAAAAAAAAAGCTCAAGATTCCCAACCAACTTTTTATTTTTGCAAAGAACTTAATGGAAGAAAACACTGTTAACCTTTGAGCACAGTGCTCCTTCTGTCTTAGCAGGTTGCGACTGAAAACCAAGACTGACTTTTCTGCTCGACGCGTCTTTATTGCACCTTTCACCCCCTGATTTCTTTTCTGCTTTTCTCGTCTCCTGCTGTTAACACACACAGCCGCGGAGATGCACCTAGGGGAGCAGGGGGCGGTTTGGGATTGAGCTCTGAAGCCGGTGCTGACCCCAAACTAGAGACTCAGAGAGTGTGAAATGAGATAGCAGCCCCACTCAGTTGGTGCAATCAGGGCTACCAGTGCAGAAATCATCCCTATAAGAGAGGGATAAGCACATGAACATTATTCATTCTTTGTGTCGCGCAGGGTCGTAACACTGGAAGGTCACTATTATCTATTTATGATCTATTTTACCCTCTTCCTCTTCTCTTACATTCACATTTACATACATTTTATTATACGAAACACACCTTTAGACTCACTATCTCACTTACAGGCTGTCTATCACTCTTTCTCTCTCTCTCTATTTCTGTCTGGCTTTACCTTCATCATGATGTCTGACGTGATGCATTTCAGTGATGCGCTCTCTGAGCACTCTGTCAGGTGAGATATAACCATCTTAACATGTGTCAGCTTATGGCTTACCTCTACTCCACCTCTTTTCAAACACCCTGTTCTCCCACATTAAAGGGCTATACCAGTGTTTTAGCCACTCATCTTTAATATTTTTATTATAAATCAGCGGTTTGAGCCCATTTACTACACTGCATGCATAACTTTACATTGCTACCAACCATTTCCCAGAATATGGTGTGCTTTAAATTTCTTAATGTTTTCTCAGTTCCTCTGTTGCTTCAGCTGAAATTCTTGCTCAGATATAGAAGTCATGGATATTTGATTTCAATTTATAAAACAATTCTTATTTCAGGGACTATTTTCTGGTGGAGACAAACTGCTGTGTGGATCCAAGTTCCACAGAGAATGGTGCATTCAAATGCTTTCGGAAATTGTAAAAAATAATTTTCTACTTAAAGCATCATGAAGCCAGACTACCATAACTTTTTTAAGCAAGACGAAGCAAAATCCACTTTGTACAACTTTGCATGATGCCTAGGTCTTACTGTTTTGTATTGTGTTGCACTTTCCACCAATATGCGAATGCACCAGAAGATATGTAGACTTTTCAAACCAGTGCAGGGATGAAACTAAACTTACTTTGCAACCATAAAGTGACTTTGACAGAAGCAAACCCTGACAAGTTGTTCTCTGTAATGGAAGGTAGGAGAAACATTCAAACATTTAAATAAATATTGGCATGCTTTGGAAAACAGTTGATAGTGAAATATACATGAGTTGTAGAAAATTGTCTAAAACATGCAAAAACAGCGGTACAGTCCTTTAAGTGCCAGGTCTCTCTGTAGTGGCAAAGTTACCCTGCTGCCTTCCCTCTGTGTTTGGCATGATAGTGGTGCCAGTCCTCCCTCGCCCAAAACTTCACATGACAGAAAATACTGATGACTTATTATGTGTAAATAAAGGGGAGGAGAGCAGTATACACTCTGCAGCAGTTCCTGCAGGCTTTGTGTTGGACATAGTGATGTTTTTCATTGCTTCAGTGAAGTCCCTGCACAAGACAATGTAAAATACACTTTCTTTTTGTTCACTTCTCAGTTGCATTTATGGTTCATTCACATCATTCGAACATTCATAATGCCAGTGACAATAGCATTGTGTGAACCGAAGCTAAATTTAGAGTGTTAATTAACTAAGCTCTCACTCCTGCTCGAGTTGTTCTTGCAGTTTAATATGTTTGTGTCACCCAGCTTTCCCACCTCATTCCTGTTCTGACAGTGCAACTATTTATGAATGTCTATAAGATGATACAGATTTTACATGCATACGGCATCCATCTCCCTCAGTTTCTGTGAAAGTTTTCTCTCATATTCTGTCATCAACATTATCTACTTGTGACTGAATTTAAGAATTAGTTCGAGTCGTTTTTCCTGCACAGTGGAACTTGCCTCTTAATTGAACATTTTTTGCAGGATTTTTTTTTGCACCATGGCATGCTCAGGGTGTTTGATTAGTTGTTGCTTAGCAACAATGTATCCTGACCATCTGGTGTCTTGCCAGTCAGTGAGTGTCCCATATCACATCAAGGCTTTCTCACTACTGCTCTCTCAACACTAACTAAACTAACTAAAGTCTGAACATTTCACAAAAACCTCAGTGACACAGTGTGCCAGTTCCTGTTCTTGTGTAAATATTTGTAAATTTCTAATATAATCTTTTTAAAATGTTTCCATCTGGTGTATATAATTATAGCCATTGTAGAAGCCATGCCTTTTTGCATGCTTTTCATGCAGCTGCACTGTACTGATGCAACATCACACCAGGAGGGAACTGGAACATGTCAAGGAACTGGAAACTTCCAATACTGGATAGATGCAGAAAAGTTATTATATCATGCCTACTGCATTGACTCATATTCTGGACCCTGTGTTGAATTTAATTAATTTACCTCAAAGCCCTAATTCAAGATTTCGCCCCAAGTACCCTGATATTTAAAGATATTTTGGCTTGTACTGTTTAGATTGTCATGTGTGAACCAAATGGAGTCCAAATGGTGAGAATGTAAATATAATGTTAAAATGATCGTATTGAATTAAATTTTAGTAGACATAAACTATTTTTTGTTTTTTGAGGAAAGGACCAATGGGGGTCCTTGGACCAAACTTTGAAAAATATTGATCTACTCCATTAGTATTTAATTCTCTCTCTCATAAATATTATGTAAGCACCGTCAGGCCCTTAAGCTCAACCTGTTCTTTATATTTTGACCCCTCTTTTTTAATAAACTGATCCTCAATTGGATTCTCTCTTGGTCTTTTACAAGGTTGCTTTTACAAGGCAAGATGTGCTTTGTCATTATTTGATCTTTTTTCTCTGTCAGGAGATACCAAGCAGATAGAGCCACGTCTGTCTCCTATCTGTGTGTGCACTTTAGCAGCATCTGTTCCATCTATGCTGGTTTATTGGTTGATAAATAAACAAACAGTCACCAGATTTGCTTTGGCTCTGTAGTAGTGATGACAAATCAGGCAGGCCCCGACATGCTTGTTATCATTTGTCAACAGTATAGTTATTGGGATCATTCATTCAAAGCCCAAGCTAACCTGATATTGTTGCTGTTAAAAGTCTATGCAGGTACTGTAAGTTAAATACATTATTCATGATATTAAATCACAAGGAGCTCTTGTTTTTTAAATGAGTCAAAGGTTGTATTTCACTAAGGACGTGGCTCAACAGTGTGGGAAATTAAATGTGATGTGAACTTGAGCACAGACTCGCACAATAGATGTTTTTCAAAAATGAGCAAACAGCCAAAAAAAGACCTTATGTTTATTTTATGAGCTTTGTTTTCTTTTCCTTTGGGTACAGTGTGTAGCATACTACAGTACATCCTTTACACCTAACCAAGTACAATAGGTAATGCCTTAGATACACTACACTTAGCATACATCTACATTTCTTCATCTTGCTATATCAGTCAGCTTTGCTTTGTCAAATTTGCATTGAGAAAAATACGCATGCATTCTCCAGAAAAATAGAACAGAGATCGTACAGACAACGAACTACTTCAAGCTCTGTGGTCACATGATGGCTTTGTTGCTGGACAGCCAATGCTAACAGGGGGGAAAGCGTATAAATGTGAATGTCATTTACTGATCTTTTTCATAACTAACCAACCGGAGCCTCCTAGTGGTGAAAACTAAACATGAACATTGCAAAGGGCAGAGTCCGGCGAGCAAAGCGCTAGCTGTTCTAGTTTTAGCAGAAATTTACTGGATAATTTTTAGATGCAAAGCACTTCTGTGAGCTGCAGGTGAAACTCACTCAATCACTCATGAATCGTGCAACTTAAAGGTATACTTTAAAATATTTTTGTGCTTGTGCAAGCATTGTGATGGTAATCCAGTGACAATTTCACTATGATTTAGCTATAATATGTGCTGCCATGTTGGGTCGGGTTTTGGAGTGCACCCAATGATTCAGGATGCAGACGTGTGTAAAATAGAGCTAATACTCAAAATTTTGTCTCACTTTTCACTTCTCTTTTATGCAAAAATGTATTAATTATTCAATAGCTTTTCCACAGGTGAACAGAGAGGCAGCGTTTTATTTTAAGATTTGTTTCATGGAAAAAAAATGAAACTTCCAGTGGATCTTTTGTGTTTGTCAGTCCACCTCCCAGTGTGCATTTCTCCACAGACGTCAGCATCACTAGTTGGCCCCGGTAGAGATGTTCCTCACCATAATTAAAATGTAAAATGTGGGTTGTGCTTAAATCTAGCCTAATTTATTATGTTTTCTATACCAATTTACCGCTAAATTTCACTAATTTGAAGGTCTGCATTCATGTTCACATTGCCTGATGGTCACTTAAACTTCTACATCAGTTTCTTTTCAAAGTCGACGTCAATGTCCAAATATAGAAGCTTACAATGCAAGCTGTGTCTGACAGCAACTAAGTATCTACGTATGTGATATCTGTGAAATGTGTTGGCTATAGAACATGGATACAAATAAAGAGTGGTGCTTCACATCTATGACACTGTGTCCTTGGTAACTGTCACTCATCTCATAAAAGTTCTGTTGAAGATGAGCAGAAAGGTTAATTATTTATTTAATAAATTACGTCCGTGAGAATAGTTTGTTCTTGTTTGTATTGATTGTTATTGTTGCAGTGTGCTAAGCCGTTTCCTCCATTGACTTCCATTCAAAAAGACAGTATCCTGTCACACAATAGAACATGTTGTTATGACAAGCATCATTTTGTTCAGGTGGGTGTAGCTTTTCTATATCTTGTGTCTGAATAAAACTTTCCATTAGCTCTCAAAGAAATTGTATTCACAGTCTGGTCAAGTAAACATCCCCCCCCTCTTCACCCTGACCCACCCACCCCACACACATCCACACATCCACCTTATAGACCCATGGCGAAGGTCTTATTTACGGACAAAGCTGACTGCTGTGCATCTATTTTCGCTCACCTCTTCATATCCTCCCTTAATACTCCAGAGACCCGGGGCTTTACCGTTCTGGCAGTCTTGTCCTGTTAATAGCCGTTCATTAAAATGCAATTGCTATGTTTTGATGTGTTTTTGTTTTCCGCATCTAACGAGCACAATTAAAATGTATTCAGCGAATCAATGGCATTGTCTCTGTGGACCTTTAAAGGGTTTTGGCCAAAAATACTAATTAGTGTCAGATTTCCATTGTAGATTAATTTACTCTTTTTTTTTCTTTCCCCTCACACACAGACAGATTCTGGTCTCTCTAACAAGGCCGGTCTAGGTGTGGAGGAGGAGAGAGGAGAGGAAGTGCAGGTGGCAGCTCTCTAATTATGTCCCCAGTGGACAACTACATTACCCAGGTACCCCGGGCCTCTGACAGGTGGGTGGGTGGATGGGAGATGGCCCATCACTGAGATGAATGACAACCTTAATGAATCATTTCCTCACTTAATCCAGTCGGGACGGGAGTAAGCCAATTTTTTCCGCTGTTAATTACAGTAGCGTTTTACATGTTGGTCTTCTCTGGATGTTTCCTACCCCAGCCCCCTGACACTGCCAGTAGAGCTGAAACGGTGGGGTGGATGTGCAAGCAGACCTTCCTTAATTTGCCCTTGTTTTTGTCCCATACTACCTGTGTCATATTGATTTGTTCTGAGAGGCTAATTAAGATGGCTTCAGTGTTCTTTTTTTTTTTCCA
>OMLF01009769.1:17893-30220 GCA_900302615.1 Holocentrus rufus
TGGCCTTCCTTCAATCCCCTCACGTTGTCCTACAAAGCCCGTCCCTCCCCTCTCTCACTCCCCCGATCGCCTCCTTTCTTCTCCTCCCTGCCTCACCCTTCTTTCATCCTTTCATTCATCCTTTTATCTTTCCCACTGTTTGCTCTGTCCATCAGTCATCCTGCTCCGAGGCCTCCGGACGCCCAGTTCACCATCTCTTTCACTCCTCTGTCTGTCCATCTTCATCTCTCTCTGTCTTCATCATCTCTCTCCTGTGAATTTTACCTCTGACTTTGTTATCTTTCCTGCTTTACATGTCTCCTACCAGTCCAGAGTCACTTTAAAACATTTTCACAAAGCTTCACCTTTTCATTTTTTCTTCATCTATCCTCTTCCTCCTCCTGTGTCATCCTCTTCCTCCTAACCCTTTTTTCCTATCCTATCCTCTCTTTCCATCCTGTCTCCCAACCATTTCCTCCTCCTGGTCTCTTCATCTTGCTCCTCCCTCCTCTCTCTCTCACTTCTTTCTCTCCACCCCTCCTCCTCCCATCCTCTCATCCTTCCATCTCTTGCCGTCCTTCATCTTTCCTTCCCTCTCGCCCTCTTCCTTTCCTCTTCATCACCCGGTGCCTTCCTCCTTCCCTCGTTGACACTCCCCTCTCATTCTCTCCTTCCCTCCTCCCTCCCTCTCCATCCCATCTCATGTCTCTAACAGGAGCAGCTGCGTTGACCGGCGCGGTGACTCACACCGTGTCCACGGCGGTGATCTGCTTCGAGCTGACGGGCCAGATCTCCCACATCCTGCCCATGATGGTGGCGGTGATCCTGGCCAACATGGTGGCCCAGGGCCTGCAGCCCTCCCTGTACGACTCCATCATCCAGGTCAAGAAGCTGCCCTACCTGCCGGAGCTCGGCTTCGGACACATCAGGTCCGTCTAACCTGACGCAGCTGAATTCTCCATCTGGTGGAGTGAAATCATCCGTCCTCCACTCTGGCAAATCATCAAGTCTGAAAAAATTTTGGGCGGTTTGGGCTGATGTTAATAATAATTCAGTATAAGTCTTTATCTTCATTCAGCAGAATCATATTACGATATTGTGAGATCGTAATAAATAAGTTTGCCATCTAAATTTATAACAACCCATTTTTATTTTAAAAAACTGACAAAGTGAGGTATCAAACATTTTAAAGGATATTATTTGAAATGTTAAGCTTTGTTTGACATCACGCTGAACATTATCACATTATCAAGTAATTTAATGGCATGAGCAGCAATTTAACATGTAATTTTGCACAAATAAGCCATATTATGATTAAATTGACATTGAAAAAAACCCTTATAATTGATTTGTACCATATTGCCCAGCCCAAGTTTCCACTATCACTTTGCTTCAACCCGCCCACTCATCTCTCCTGCATGAATGCAGCACCTGGTCTGAATTGTCATTGGCTGAACAAACACTCTGTTCCTGTTTGCACAATGATAAAACATGGAGGCAAAGTGATTTGAACGGTGATAAAATACAATGAAAACACAGATGGGATATAAGAAGTTACTACAGGACTCTAAATGAGCTGTTTTACTCAGAGACGCTGGTGCTCGCAATCTCAAAAACTAACAAAAAAAACAACTTAAATACTGAAAAGTGGGCAGTGTTGTAATGTTTTTCGTTTCTGAATAATATGCTGACCCCTGACATGCTGCCATTGTCTCCACACTCTGAAAGTCACATCTCAGCTCAGGTATCAAAGAAAACCCTGACTGTCACCTGAATCAGACTAGTGCATATCCATGAGTGGCTGTACATTTTTCACACAAATAGTTCAGAGCATTCAGAATGACTGCTGTCCTTGCTGCTGAATGCAGAGCTACAGGTAACGAGTGAAGCAGGTAAAGGAGAGGCTGTTTGATCCCAGAGTCTTAAATCAGATTAGAGAACACTTAACTTACAAAGAGTCTATAAGGTGTAAAGGTGCCAGCCTTGGTGAATTACTCTAAAAGCTGAAGCATGCAGTTTGTGCTCTCAGTTAGTGATGAGGGGTGTTTGCTTATGCAGGTGTGTTTGTTTCACAGCCTGATTTGCATAAATTTCATAGTGAAGAGCAACACACACTGAATACTTTATATTTCCTCTTAGACTCTGGTACACACACAGTATGTGTTGTGATTGTTTGAATAGTTGTTTCCAGCCCCCCGTCAGCTCCATGTGTCCTTCCCTCCCACAGCCAGTACAACATCTTTGTGGAGGACATCATGGTGAGGAAGGTGAGGTTCATCTCCCCTCACTCCTCCTACAGAGAAGTCATACAGCTGCTGGACTCCACGTCCCTCAAAACAATCCCACTGGTGGACTCAAAAGGTAAAACATTCACACTTAGGTTTTGTCAGGTTACAGTCTCTATGTACTGTCGGTAGTCTTTCATAGAGCCACAGCTGTAGCCAGTGTGGTCTCATCAATGCATTTATCCTGCATCTAAAAGGTGGACTCAGCCAAGTGATGACTATTCTATTCCTTGCAACTTAGCATGGCAACTAAGAGAGAAAAACAAGATTTTCCCAAAATAGTTCCTTTTGGATGATGGGACCAATGTGCAGCGGGAGTTTCAATTTTTTAATTTGCAATATCATGAGTTCCTACATTTTTATCTTTGGTGGGAACTGAACCGTTAAGCAGTTTGTCTCATGTTCGCACACTGGATGCTCTCCTCTCTCTTGTG
Source organism: Holocentrus rufus (assembly GCA_900302615.1). Lineage (NCBI taxonomy): Eukaryota > Metazoa > Chordata > Actinopteri > Holocentriformes > Holocentridae > Holocentrus > Holocentrus rufus. The sequence goes on from OMLF01009769.1 coordinate 20,592, forward strand.
AAGCCCAGCTTGCACACATTCATGGGCTTTTTGGTCATTAAAAAGAGGTGATGAAGCATAATATCTGTTGTCTGGTTTCCCTTTGGTAGCTGCACACCCAAGACACACTGCTGAGCCAAAATATCTTTCCACCAAAATGTGCTTCACTTAGCAGTGTTTTCTCATTGATTTCATGCCAGGGGAGAAAATAACAGAGTCATTTCATTTTTGTCAATTGCTTTCCTATTACACTGGTTTTTCAAGCAATAAAACAATTTGAAAACATTTCACGGGATTGCAAAGAATGAAAGTGGCTTGTTGATAGTAACATACCTAGTTGCCTCACTTTTTCTTCCTATTACTTCAAACCACAACTATTAATTGATTCTGCATGGAAGTCAACAGGCTGTACTTTAGTCCTCTTGTCTTTTCTTTAGTGCATTTCCCCATAATAACCTTCTTGTCCAGAGGCAACACAACACACACTGAAGACACAGCCAGGACACATTTAGAGGTAAAACACATTTTAGTAGACGGAGGTTTTGGCCCAGTAGAGTTCGGTTTTGTTGGCCATGTTGGCTAAAGCAGCCGCAATTCATGTAATATCTAGAATCCAGTTTTCCACAACGTCAGTACCATTTGGTTGGTGCTTCCTGGTGGAAAATGTGCATGTCCAGTAATCCTAACTTCACATGGCTTCACCTGTACTGCCATGTTCCACCCACTGAGCCGCACAGAACCACATGCTGTGTAAAGGACAGTGGAACCTAATGAAACTGTAAGGAGAAGAGCACATTGCCATTAGCATCAGTGAAAGCGTGAAAATAAGCATGATAACTCTAGTAATTTTCAAACTGTGCATGATGGTCCAAGTGATTTTCCCTCCTGGTTCCAGACTCTATGATCCTGCTGGGCAGCATCGACCGCCTGGAGCTGCTGGCTCTCTGTGATTGGTGGCTGTCACCTGAGAGGCGGATCCTGATGCACGTGAGCACACTGAGGCACCGCACACTTTCTACAGAGATCAATTTATCTTAACATCTAAGGCATTTAGCTGGTGCCCTCATCCAGACTGGTTTACAGCGAGTCAACATGTACGGCTTCATAGTTACACACATAATTAGCTGACATCTGGACATACATTTACTGTGGTGGGAATCACACCAGTGACCTTGTAGATGTGGGATGGTTCTTTGTACTGTTTGCCCAGTCACATGGAATTTGGCCTAATAAAAAAAAAAAAATCAATGTTTGGACTGGTTCGTCTCTCCTGAGGCTTAGAATGAATATTCAGGAGTACAAGAGGAACTCTCACAAAATCAGAAAAGTTTTGTTTGAGCTTTCTTTTCTACCAGATATACTTAAAGATTAGCTAAATTAGTTTCCAATCGTTTTATGTTCCTCTGCTAAAGTACACAGTTTTTCTGCCATGGTGGCATTTGTCTGTCTGCCTGTCAGCAGCTCAACAGCAGAACATGATAAAAACTTCTTTCTTACACCACAGGTTCCTCCTACAGATTAGATGATATGATTAGATTCTACAGCCCTGTGCTCCATAAATTTGCATATTACTGAAAGTACTAAGACTCCTTTGTACTTCAAAATACAGAGTTGATATAAATACCACCCAGGTGTTACATGGAAACGTTTGTATCACCTGTTTCCATGGAAAGACGAGTGCCAGACAATAAAATTAAACAGCCCGCTGTTTTAGAAAAATCCATCCAAAATGAAACGGTGATTTTCTTAAATCAGCTGGCTTCTCTGGAAATAACTGAAGATGATAAATGATTGATGAATAATCAGAACGTCATGAATATTGATCAAAATGTTATTGTTTTGAATATGTTATTTAAAAATGATGAATATTTAATGTTTGATAAATATTTTGTGAATCTGATTTGTTGGACCCGCTGAAGACCACATGGTATAAATCAGTGTTTCACAGCTGGTGGGCCAGAAGTGAGTCACAAGATGTTCTGACAGTGTCCTTGAGAAAGAACTTGAATCGTCCACTCAAATACGAAGCTGCACAGAGGACCGGACTGTTATTTCTCTCTGCACATTAACTGGTTTCTGATCTGTCTCATAATTACATATCTTTAATGTAATAAGATATCTGTAATGTACAAAAACGTTTGAGCAAGTAGAGAAGTTCACCACCGGGCTTCTCAGGTTTGATCAGAAGTGGATTATAATTTCTGCTCTTCACAAAACCTTTAACCAGAATGATAACATGTGCTGTTACTGTCTGTGTTGTGTTCTTTGTCCGACTCTGTGTGAGTCATGACTTGGTGGCTCAATGAAAATGTTTCTTTTTGCAGCACCAAAATGAACACAGTCACAGATTTTGTCACACTGAAATAGAAAATTTGGATTTCAAAATATAAATTCATGTTTTCCACTCAAGTTTTCCACCCTGAGCCCAGACATGCAGACTCTTTTTCTGTCCTCTGTCATTATACACACAAACATCTTTATTTGGTCTGTTAAAGTTTAGAAAGACTTCTGCATTTTGTTGAAGTGAAGCTCGTAGTGTTTTGACAGCACTGGTGTGTAGTGATGTGTTGTCCTGGATGTTGCAGCAGGGCCGGAGCCTGCAGGAGCAGGACCAGTGTGCCAAACACAGCTGGGAGTCCTTCGCCTTCGTAGATGAAGAGGAAGATGAGGAGGGAGAGAAGGTGGGTCTTGTGATTTGTTACATTTATGTTCAACATTTTCTGCCATCACTCATTTTTTAAGAGTAAATGTCATTTTTTGAAACAGTGGAGTTCTCAACTTAAAAAAAAACTTTTCCCTGGATTGCTCTCCTCTGCAGGGCGGCCCGGTGCAGGAGGAGAGGAACGGCCCCCTGCCTTCCCCAAAACCCCAGGAGCCGTCCTCAAACCACACTGCTACTGTCCCTGGTGAGCAGGAAGGACTTTGTGTCTCTGAGCACATCTCTTACTGATTTTTGGTCTTGTTGTGGATGTTCTTATGTTACAGTTAGGTAAGGTTCGGCAATATGGACGAAATCAATAGCGATCTTTGACCAAATACCTCAATATTGATATTGTGACAATAAATTAGGAATAACTGTTGATGCTGTGATAAGATATTTAAACACAAGAGATTCTGATGATGACCAAAGAGGTTGAGGAAAATAATAGAACATCTAGAACTGTCTAATAAAATTTCACCCCTTTACTGTAATTCAGCCTTTAAAAACAGGAAAAGACAACACGATGTCATATTGCAAGATTACTATATCCAAAGTCCCAGATGATGATGTCTCATATCACGATATCGAAAAAATATTGATATATCGCCCAGCCCTACAATTACATGGTGTTATCATTTTGTCTCTGGGACTCAGGTTACCTACTATTCATTAGAAAGTACCATGAACTGCCTCTTTGCAAATATTGTAAACACACTTTTCAAATAAGGGATTTCAACAGAATCACTTGTAAAATATTAATGCAGGCCTTTAAAATGCACAGCACAGCAGAGTCGACTGCAGTACAAATCAGTGTATTAGTGGGCTGGTCAATAAAGCTGGTCTGAATGGTGTTTATTGTGGTAGGTGAAGACATGATGCAGCAAATACCCTGTAATTTGAGCTACTCAGATGGCTGCATATGCATGTGGGCTATGTTTGATTGTTCAGTTGACTCAAACAGAACTGTTTTAATTGAAAATCTCCAAGCGTCTCCATTTTCCTGAGCTGAACTCAGTCTCTCCAGGCTCTTGGAAATTTTAAAGTTATTCCATAATTCAACAGCGGTCTCGGTTTTCTGCTATACTTTGGTGATACTGAAGCAGGCCATCAATTATTATTATGCTGGGTGAGTTAAAACACTTTCCCTCTGGGCTGAATCCAGCTGAAGTTGTGATAACATGAAAGTCTGTCTTTTCTGCTCCTTTGTGTTGTGTGTATGGGTGGCATTTTATTATCAATGCTCAAGATCTGACTGAGCCATCCCCTGCACTCTTGATCAAAGGTGCATTTCATGATTTAAATAGACCTTGGTGAAAAAGTAGCTGCAAGTGATTGGTTGAATTTACTCTAATCTGCATGAAGCTGCCTTTGGCTTTGCCACACCAGGACCAATTAGAAACTTTCAGTTGAATAATGTTGAATCATTATTTAATCATCCTACATCTGGAGCCACACCCATCTGGCATCCGTCAGCTAAAATGAGCCAGAGAAAGTACTTTGAGACACAATTTGAGCCAAACCTAATCAATAAACAGGCAGGTGGATGGTAGAATGAACAGAGCTGGTAAGTGGATGAATATAAAGAGAGATGAGTAGATAATGAGTGTGTGGGCAGATGGATGGATGGTAATGTATTTATGTATGAATAGATGGATTGGTATATTTAACATGGACTCATACCTCAGCAAGCTCGGCAGAAGCTTAAAAAGTGAATTCAGCTGCAGTGTTTGACCCCCGTCGCTCTCATTTAACTCCATTACCATTGTGGAGTTGCGTGACATGAAGGCGTAGCTGGGGAGCGGGAGCCTCACGGGGCCTGTCACAGCAAAGAAAAGGCCCTGTTACAGCGTCTCTGTGGTAAGCAGAAACATACCTCCAGGGATCAATACTGCTTTCCTGTGACCTCTCACAATACACTGGAGCTAACCCGTTTCTCACGTGTATTTTGGTACAGAGCTTCCCAGAGGACTCAAAACATTTTGACGCTGCTTAAAAAGTCTTTGAGCCCGAGTGTGACAGGTCAGAACGTGGGAACGAATCTGATGTTAAGGACAGATGTGATGTGATAACACCCCATAGCACAACAGCATCGATACACACTGAGACAGGAGGTCAAGCACACACAAAAAAAACATGCCAGCGGGATACACACTCAATCCCCCACCCTTAGAGTCCCATCTAAAACACACATTATTACCCTGTCCTTTAGCGAAACATCTTTTATGTATTTTTATGAGCCTGTCGCACGGGTTGCCATGTCAGCTTTTACTTTTTTTGACTGTCTCTGCCCTCAACAGACTCCAAAATTGTAGGAATTAATGACTTTGCAATGCTAAGAGGCATAAAGAGAGACTGATACCAATGCTAGCAAGTTAGCTGCATGGTGCAAGTACCCAGATGGCATCCAAACAATGTGATTTTAGCCCGTTATTTCAGTGAACCATCTACTTTGAATTTGTCAGCCTGTCACACTGTTAGGCTTGTCCACTTTAACGTGTTTTGCTGTCTCTGCTACTAAAACGATCAAGTTCAAACTGTGTCGTGCTAACGGCAGATAGACCGTTTGCTGTTCTCAGTAAGGATCCAGATGGCCTTCAAACAAAGTATTTTTAGGCTGTGATTTAGTGAACCGATCCTTTGTGTTTCTGTGCGCCCATCGCAGCAGTGGCCATGTTGACTTTTACATGTTTGGCTGTCTCTGCTCTCAGCAGACTCTAAAATGGTGAGAATCAATAACTTCATAATGCTGACAGGCATAAAGACAGACCGCAGTGTGTTCGCTGTACCCTGCAAATACCCAGATGGATGGTGTGTATCTGTTGTGGCACAGTAAACTCCACAATAGCCCATCACATACAATACCCAACAGTTTCCCAATGAAGTGGTATCCAGGCAACAACAGCATGAGGTCAGTTTGGGTTGTCGCAATCTCTCAAAACCTCCATTTGCAGTTAGGCTTTTTGTCTCCAAAGTCTGTAAGTCTTTCAAAAGCTGCATTTGTATAATTTATTGTCCTTCAACCACTGCCTCTCTCTCTCCTCCTCTTGTTCTTCTTCCCAGGGTAATATCCTGGTGGGTGTCTGTGTGTGTGTGTGTGTGTGTGTGTGTGTGTGTGTGTATATACACACACACACACACACACACATATATATATGCATGCCATCTTTGGTATATTGCAATATACACAAAACAAACCTATGATGGAGTCCAATTGTAATTCTCACTATTCCTCCTCATCTCCAAAATCTCTCTCTCTCTCTCTCTCTCGCTCTCTCTCTCTCTCGCTCTGATGCTCTCTCTCTCTCTCTCTCTCTTTCTCTCAGACAAAGGACCTCTCCAGTCTGTGAGGTCAACACTCAGGAACCTGTTTACTTCTAAGGACAGAAAGGCAGAGGGGCAGTCACAGGTGTGTGTGTGTGTGTGTGTGTGTGTGTGTAGGTCTTCACATTCACACACGTGTTAATAGATGCACAAACTGGATGTATCTGTTGTATGTGTGCACAGAAGTCATGTTGGTGTCCTTGCTGACATCTTTGCATATTTCTGCATGTGTGTGTTTCATGTCTTTGTAAACCTCAGTGCCCCTCTGCAGTCTCCAGCTAACTATTCACGCCAGGAGCACGCTCAGTAGCCAAGAAAATTTCCCCGGTGTAATGAACCATAGAAATGTAAATATCCCCCATCCTTTGGTGAAGCCGTCCCACAGCCATATCCTCACATTGGCAAGGATAGGATATAAATATTTATCCATTATTTTGCGCAGAATGAATTTTTCATTATGCTGTCTGCTTCCTATTCAGACAGATATGCATGTATCTGATTGACAGAGGCACATGAATACACAACTGTTCCCTCGTCCTCAGAGAAGCTCCCCGAAGTCGAGTGTCTTTCTTTCAACATGCTCTCATATGGAAATCGGGAATCCAGACACTGGAGGTAGAGTCGTTACTCGGCTTGGCGCTGAGCCTGGCACGCAGAAAAGGCTATTCATGTTATCTGTTCATACGAGGGTATGAAAACCACACTGGAAATAAGCATATGCTTGTAAGCTTGCAAGATTAGAATTTGATTTCTGTTATGCCCACTGCGGTGGCTTGTGTATCACTGCTCCGACTCTCCATTCAGTTTTGGACTCCGTCCTCCTCCCGCATGGGGATTTCTGTCGCGGCAGCGAGCCTGAATTCTATAGCCTCATTCTACTGCCACAAACAACCAAGTCTGGTGAATTCTGGCTGGTTCTCATATTTGTCTGGTCTACCAGTCAGCAAGTAAACAAACATCAATCTTTAAAATAGTGTCTGCTTGGCTGGTGTAGTGCTGCCACTGCCTCGTAAATTCTTGGATTATTTTAGTTTATTTTGCTCCACAGTGATAAAACATAAAGTGATTAAAAACTACATAAGATACAGAGATGCAGCTCCTAGTTTTGCAGATGAGATAAAAATAAAAAACAAGAGGGTTTGTTAAATGTCTCAGCTTCATCTATCCACTGCTCTGTTTGCTGGATGGAAAAGTTTACCTTTGCAACTGGACATAGAAACCTCATGATTGTTGCACTCTGGGGACGAGGTGAGGTTGTTATTATGGTCTCAAGGATGGTTGCTGACAGCCTGTCTAGACAGAGAAGAAAGGCAGGAAGAAACAAGCACTAATACATTTCATAGCAGAATACAAGCTATGGCTGCTATTGTCCAGCGTTTCACCCTGCTGCACCCAGTCAGCTCAGAACGACGAGGTGTGTGCCAGGAGGCCAACAGGTTAGAAGAAATGTGGCCACAACAGTCCAATCATGAAGAGCTAGTAACTGTAATCCATCAGAGTTCCTGCAAAAGAGACAGTAATCCAATACCAAATACTTGTGGGAAAATACGTGATGAAATTATGTGTTTCTTAAGGGTAAAAAAAATGTGCATTTTATTGTCATTTTAGATCTACCCTGATAGAAATGCAACTCTGAGGATGCTGTAAAACACAAAGAAAAACAAGAAGAAGTAGATAATACTGTTTAAGATAATGATTAATCATTGTTGTTAATTAGGTTCAATTCAAATTACATGCTTTGAATTTGCATACATTATCTGCTGAACTTGCACAGATGTTGGAGGCACGATAATCCAAAATTCAGTGTTGAGTAATGTGATTATGTAACTGAGTTTGAGTATTCCAGTGGACTACATTACTGATTGCAGTTTTATGCAGGCAATATTTTATAAGTTACTTTCCCTTCCCTTCTCTCATGTAAGATTCATAAGGCGCTTTCTAGATTTAGAGGTGACATCCTCTCTCCTATTTCAGAGGGGTAGAAGTGACTGAGGGTGTTCTTATAAAATCATTCACAAACATGTCTCATCTCTCGTCTGTCTCTTCCTTTTTGTCTGCAGGAGCCCTCGCCGCCTCCTCTGTCAGACACAATGACACCAGAGGAGGTACGGTAATAATGGAGGGAGAATGGGTGGGTGGGTGGAGGGAGGGATGATGGATTTGCATGGTTTCACGGCTTAATTTTTAAAATGCTTAATTTTTTACAGTATTATAATGAGACGCACACAGCAGTGTTGTAGCTCGAGTGTCGAGACTCGAGTCCGAGTCACAGAGATCACGTCCAAGTCGAGTCTCGAGATGTAAACCACACAAGAACAAATGAAATAGATATACATAAAATTAGCACGTCACATCAAAAGCTATTTAATGTAGAATGAGTCCAACTTGACTTTAATTTGTTTGTCTGATTTGTTTCAAAATAGACCACAAGTGAACAGATCTAACTTTAAGTAACCAAATGCTCATCAATATGTTACATCATCCTGTCAGTGGTGACTCATTTTCATAGCCTGTGTTGTTAACTGAACGTACGATCAGGTACAAATTCAACGTAACGTAGAAAAGACGTGCAGCCGATGTCTAAGTTGTCTGAGTCTTAGTCGTCAGGATTCAAGTCCACATGAAGTCAGAGCCCAGGACTCCAGTATAACAACACACACACACACACACACACACACACACACACACACACACACACACACACACACACACACACACATTGTCCAAAGAAATGACAGGAGTCTGTTTAAATGGTGTGTCATTTTCAGTTTTCCACACGGCCATGTGTCTAGTTTGAGAAAACACATTTGCATGACTGTACTTTTCAACCTCTTGTTCTTGCAGCACAGACTGGCACAACATGCTGTGTGTTTTTGTTCAAATGTGCTGCCTTGAAAATTATCTGCACAGACTGAGGCTTCCTGGTAAAACAGGCTGTGGACTCACTGCAGCCTTCAGTCTTTTCTATTCTAGGATGTAACTCATATCTCACACCAGTAAGACCTGACAGCAGAGTGGAAAAGACAGATGTCACACCTGTTTTTGTTTGAAACACAGTTCAGTTACAATATGCGCTTTTGACTTTTGACTGGATTGAGGCGTCTCCCAAAATACCAGTTAAGATTATTTCTTTCTTTCCTTTGTCCCCCATGCTGCTCAGCCAAGCTGCTGTGTGCCAAAGTTATGACAGCTGTCTGAGGTGAACGATGTAAGGTTTTCTTATCTTATGCTGTTCAGACACATGTAGCATGTGGTCAGATGCCTCAGGAAATGATTGTTCCCATATTTCATAAGTGGTCTAGGTCAGGATTGAATAAATGTGAATTCATGCATGGCACATCCTTATTTTACGAGTGTCCAGATGTTACCATGCCCTTCAGTCCCACTCTGTCTCTCAGACGCTCGCTCTTCACTTCTTGGCATTTCCCCAAATTGCCCAAATAACACTGCCCTGTAAATTCTGCAACACTTATGCTCCTGTCATGGCAGACTGGGGCTTCTAGGTAAAAATCCATAGGGAGGGTAAAAGTGTCAGACATCCTAAATCTCTGAGGTGACATGCAAGGACGCCTTGAGAGGGTTTCAAGGTTTTTTGCAGCTGCAAAACTCTTCCATGACAGCAAACAGC
>OMLF01009784.1:1780-18783 GCA_900302615.1 Holocentrus rufus
CTACTTTAGCTCCATCTCACCAGTGCTGGAACACATGCATCCCTAATGCTTTCTCACAACTAACCCCAAACATGCTGCATATTGAAATCTTGTACTTCCCGACCGTTCCCTGGATAAAATGGCTGAGGCTTATGCATACAGATTGCAGTTATTTTAATTGGCTGTTGTTTTCCAGCAAGATTATGAGAGATTTCTGTGAAAATAGATGATGAGAGGGACGCACACACACACACACACAGATACACACATGCACATAAACATTCTTTGACAGCAGCAAAGGGAATGTGCCTGTGGCCACAGTACTCAGTGTAATTGTCAAACACTGAGCCCCAGATGGCCCTCCACGGCCCTGGGCCCTGTGCTCTCACATCAGTGGCACGTAAACACATTCACATCATTCACTCCTGACTCATTACAGCCTCCTTTTTATGATTTCCTTGGCTGTTTAATTCCCTGCGCTGTTCACTTTAAATCTATGTATGACTGTGATTAAATTTTAATATACTGCCTCGGCTGTGACCTTGAGGCAGAGTCTGTCCCTAGTCAACTTTAAAAAGGGAAATTAGCAAAAATGTATTGTTAATTATAGATAAACTGAGATGGGCATGCATTATTTGGGTGAGGTTGTGTGTGTGTGTGTGTGTGTGTGTGTGTGTGTGTGTGTAGGTGGAGATGCTAGGGACTATGGTTAAGGCACAAGATAATTCCCATACTACCTTTAAAGAATGATTTTGAAAATATCCAAGTTGCATAGCAACAAATCATGACCAGTTCACCTATGGTTCATAGCATTTTTTATTGGTTCCCATTTTTCTTTATTGGGATATTTTTGTGTTTCCATGTGCAGGCTGTGAAATGTCCTCCTGAAAATCAATAAAACATCTATCTATCTATCTATCTATCTATCTACCTATCTATCTATATCTATATGTGCAAATGTATCAGGGCAGACAAAGTCAAACATTTTGTGGTTTTACAGCTCTGTAATCTTATTTCTCTGGTTGACATTTAATGATATAATTGCTGTGAAACGAAAATGCCAAGCGACTGATTTTATTCCCGGTCATGTTGGATGAAGAGTTTAGTTTTTTCTTACTGTATTTGGAGATATTCTACTTTAAACAGCACTCGTTTTTAGTACATAGAAATAATATAAACTGCAGTGTAAGTACTATATAGCATAAACAGACAAGTTATCCAACCAAATGTGAATAATCAAGTTTCCACTATGGACGACATATGCGGTTGTTTCTCCCTGTTAATTTCATCATGAAGTTCAATAAGTGTAATTTCCATCAGGGGCAATCACATGCTCTGCATTAAGACAACTGTGACACAAGGTCACACCGCAAATACTGAGCCAGTGACCCGTCACTGGCTCAGTATTACGAGTCATCAACAGTAAACATATGGCAAACGGCATAGTAATTGCAGATGCTGACAACAGGTCACTGAAGGGAAGTCGTGCGCGCTCTTTTGTTACAGATGGCATGAGCACAAGAAAAAGAGCAGGTAGTGTGCATGTGTGTGTGTGCAAAAAGTCTTGAAAGTGAGTTGTTTGTCGAGAACAAAGGTGTGTGCGCCGCCTGCATGTCTGTTAATATGCAGTGTCTGCATGTAACCCCTTGACTCCCCACTCTTCCATGCATGCGCACACACACACGTGCCTGCATGCCGAGCTGGAGCCTCTTGAGAAGAATCTATTGATCAGAAAGGAATCTCCCTAATTAGGCCTGAACTGAGTAGGATGGAGAAAGAGTGCAGCGAGGGGGAAGGAAGCAGAGGGAAAAGAGAAAGGAAAAGACAGAAAAACAAAGGAGAGGAGAATCTGAGGAGGCAGGTTGACTTGTTGCTCTGCAATGGATGGGGACATGACAGTGGAGAGGGGGGTAAACAACAAAGGGATATACACAAGCAGAGGAGCAAGGGGAGGGGACGAAATGATGGCTCAGAACACATGAAAGGAAGAAGGCATGAAGGAAAACATGAATAGAAGAAGAAGAAAAAGTAAAAAGCTAAAGTAGAGAAACACAGACAGGAAGAAAGATAGCTGGAAGTGTGACACCGACGTGACCGCGCAGCCCTGATTGTATCCCAGAATTCATCGCTCTGGTTGAAGGAAGAGTAGAGGAAACAAAGGCTGTGTGTGATTTGATTCCAGTCACCCTTTGGGCTTTCCAATGCTCCAGGGATTCAATTAAAAGATGCAATTATCTTTCACAACACCCCCACCTCCCCTTTGTTTTCCCCCTCCAACTAGCTAGACCAGTGATTTAGGAAAGAGATAGAAGCTGGGGGTTTGAGGGTGGTTACCCTGTGTCATCTCAGTGCTGCAGTAAAAGTGGTATATCCCAATAGGTATGCACTTTTATCCAGTGCATTTTGCAGTTCAGTAGAGTTCTATAACATAGCATATCATCATAGCATACCATATTTCTCACATTAATTTCCAGTGTTGGGTGATGTTCTCAGTGCACAAATAAAAGTAATCTTAAGGTTCCTGGTTCAATCCCAAAGTGTCCTTGAGCAAGACACTGAACCCATAAATGGGCAGGTTGGTACCTTGCATGGCAGCCTCTGCCATCAGTGTATGAATGTGTGTGTGTATGGGTGAATGTGAGGTGTTAGGGGTTAGGGTTAGGGTTAGGGTTGTTTGCTGACATTGTGCGTGATAACCTTGCACAGCCAGCTGCTGTTGAGAGATGACTTTTTTGTTTGATTTGCAAAATCACCTGGACACACTCTAACCACAGCATCACTGGCTGAACCAATCAGCGTCCTTTGAGGAACTACGGGCATGGTTTAGACGCTGACGACAATAAGAAGCGACAATTCACAGAAAACCAAAACAACAGGACAAAGTCGACTTTCCCAACAAAAACAGCAAACATTGCATACCAAAATGCTAACAAGCTAGCAATATGCTTATCAGTGTGCTTGCTCACTTTCACCATCACAGTTGCTGCTGTTTGTTTTTATGGTTGAACCCGAAAATCAGATATCTGGGTTGTGAAGTCCTTCAAACGTCAACAAATTCAAACATATCTCTTGCTGCCACTTGGGGCCACCATAGTACAAAGTGGCCTTATGCAGCTTTAAAGGAGCAGTAACGAGTTGTTGTGTGGACATAACATCAGGCATTTTAGGTCATCCTCAGACTTCAACTTCAGTTCAGACAAAACAGCATCATTCCTCAGACTTCAGGTCTCAGGGAGTCTCAGGTCAAGAACAACTGGACATCAGACAAAACAGCCTCAGACCAAACTCCCTTGAACAAAACAGCTTCAGATCAAACAGTCCTCTAGAGCCTTCACATATCATGCCACCGCACAGGCTGCCTACAGGCTCTACTAATAATCCTGTCGTTGTTCAACAAACAATATAGTTCCAACACAAAGAATTGTCAGAGAATGTGGTAAAGCAGCGAAAATACACAGACAATGATGTATTTTGTTGTAGATACTGATTTTTTTTTTCTCTATTGTGGTTAAAATATTTTGTCTGTTGACTCTGTCTGTTGCTGCAGCTGTTGTACTGGGACTGTTACTGGGGCAGCCATGTTACCACTGGTGAGTAACTTATACAACCTTATTTTAAAAAGTCCAAACAATCCCTTTAAGGAGTTTACATAATGTTGTTGTTATTAAAATTAACCTTTTCACACTTTTTATTTGAATTTATGCCTGTTCAGTAGATCTTAATTGTGTGCATGTGTGCATGCATGCGTACGTGTGTGAAATTCATGAATAGCTCTACTATTACAACAGCAACATTTCAGTTGCATGAGCCATTTAACTAGCCTGGATGCAGCCATGCTAATTGCTCTTTTTTTCTTTCACTCACTTGTTAAACCAGGCATTAATTGCTCCTTTTCACTTGAATTTGCTTGTCAGCCAGACGACAATTTGAAATTCCGCATTCAAAGGACTGCCACAGCTGTTTTTGGGGCTGTTTTCCTGAATTCATTATTGCCTGCTATTTGAATCTGCAGTCGCGACTGATGCTAACGTACACACAGCAGAGGGTTTGAAACTTCACGCAGGTGCATGGGAAGTGCAGGCAAACAGCATCCAGCCAGCAAATTCATAAGTCTTACCAGTTGTTCACTGTCTGAACATTTGAGCAGCCTCAGACGAGTCTATTCAAATCGCTGCCAATCCTATAAACTGTGAAATTCAAATGGTTTTGATTCCATTAGGCCACACTTCAGTCTGCATACAATGCATTCTGCCACTGCTGTCATATTTCCCAGCAAGGGATTGTGCATATCCTGCTGTATACAAACAGACTTTAGAGCACAATGTTATCCAAAAAAGAAAAAAAAAAAGAAAAAAGATGAATTATTAACATGATCTGACAAAATAAATGTAAAACAAAAATATCAAGTAGTTGGCCCACTTTGAAGACAGGATTTAGTCGTTCATAGACAGGGCTTTAGGCACAGCAGGTGTCGCGCATATTGGAAGGGGCGGCACAGAGTCTAATGTGAAACGTTGAGCTCATTGAGCGGCCCACTTTCACAGAACCTGTATTCTCCCATAAAGTCTAATAAAGCTCTGCAAAACGCTCAGCAGCAACATTAGAGAGCTGTCTCACAACGCTCTTCCCCCTCACCGCCTCCGCTCGTGTCGGCCTAAAATTGCATGGGCACATTGCCTGAAGTGCCATGGAATGATGAAGGCTGGTACTGTAAAAATGTGTTAATTACGTGGGAGTCGAAGTAAGCTTTTGAGTATCATTCGTCTGGCGATGTGCAAAACTGAAGAGACAAGAGCGAGGCATGAAAGGCCACCGACGTGATCGTAAACAAAACTATAAAAGCCCTCATAGCTGTTATCTCGTCTGATGTTTAATGCTTTATTTTTTTTCCCCCTGCTGCTCGTCTTCAGATGAGGTACTTTGCTGAAGTGAACTCTGGCTCTGCAATTCAATTCGCACATGCAGAAACATATTGCACCGGTGACTGAATGTAGACTGCAATAGCGAACAAGCAAGGCTTTTCAAAACATCCATTTTCAAGTTGCAATTGGAGGAAGTCCATTGATTATTTCATCAAGTTAAAACATGTTGTTTCTTCACAGGCCAAATGTAACATCACACATAATGGCCGAACGTTATTTCGACACGCGGCTGTCTCTCTTTGATCTTTTGAGCTTAGTATATCTGGTGTTTGATAAGAGCTTTCAAAATGCCAACGTGTGAATTATTAAAGCAAAAGGTGCAAAAAGATAATTACATAACTAATTACATTAATTACATTACATTAAGAGAGGGTGCCCTCATTTTAAGGAGCATGCTGGTGTTATAAAATCTTTTTCTCATCTAATTATGTTCATCTGTCTCCTCATATGAACCCCTACTGTTTACAGCCCATAGCCCATTTCCATGTTTTTTTTTTTTAATTGTATTTAGCTTACAGCTCAGCTCCAACTGGCTGCAGTTCACGAATGCATTCAAAGCAGCATCCAGTCAGCCCAAGTTCTTCAGCCTAAATGGGTCTTCCATCATCCCAAATCATCGTGTCATCTGTACTTTCCTGGCAGCGAGTGTGTTGACACGCAAGCACACGCGCGGGCACACGTGCCCAGATCAACTTCAATGCTCATGTCAGGCTTTGACTGGCTTTTGTACGGGATTATAGCAACAATTGTTAGGTCGCCTGCCTGTTAGCTAATGCCGTGGAACAGTGCGTCTGGCGTTTTTCAAAGCATCCGGGCTGATTGCTGCCGCGCCGCCGCGCTCATCATTCTTGGCGATGTAAGACAGCGAGTGCGGCGACTGGCACGGGCTGAAACAGTGGGGCACGAGTCCTCCGCTGTAATCAGTCGTTGGTTCGGTGTTATCTCTCTGTGCGCACACAGGTAGGGAAGATGAAAGGCATCATGGGAGAAAAATGAAAGGGAGAGACTGCAGTTGGATGTGGAGGCGAACATACAAGCGCACTCACAAAGACGCGCCGCTGTAGATCTGTGTGAAAGGCAGTCATTTGTTTACAGCGGTGCCACTGGCTGTTGTACTGTGAATGTGTGTGTGTGTGTGTGTGTGTGTGTGTGTTTAATACTGGAGACAAAAAAAGGGGGACCTGAGGAACTGCCTTTATGCAACATTGATTGCTTCTATTGATTCTGTCTGTCCTTCAACATGCAGGAGACAACACATATAAAACACCCCAACACACACATACACACACACACACACACACACACACACACACACACACACCCCTCATAACACAACACCCATGTATGACGACCATGTCGCTGGCTTGCAGAGGAAAATAAATGAAGCACAACCTGTCCTCCGTGTTACACGCGGATCCCTGCCTCCCCCTTCATTTCTCTCCCTCCCTCGCTCCCTCCCAGGTAACATTGTGTACCGAGGTCACATAACAAAGAGTCATGGCTTTCTTCGGTTTAATTTGTGTGAGGACAAGGTGGAAATCTCTTTAGTTTCAATTGCCGCAGCCGTCAGCCTGTTTCCCAACAATGAAAGGCAGCCAGATGACCTTGTAAGGCCAGCGACCAAGAGAGAAGACATTCATGTTTCATTCTCCTCTCCTCTCTTCTGTCTGACTGTCTCTCCTGGAGGGGATAAATTGTGACTGAGGGACGGGTCAGACAGCCAGGAGCTAGTGAGACTTTACCATCATGCATCTCTTCAGTGGGATAGGGAGGCTGTGCCCATATGTACACGCTATTTTCCAACAACATGTGCAAATTCCCCCTATGATTAACTCTGATGGGAAAAACAACAGTTAAACATGCATATTGATCTATTTTCTTAATAGATTTATCATGATATATAAGTGCTGATATTATGTTGTCATATGCTAATATTAAACACATGCAAAAATTTAGGAATGACAGTGTCCTGTTATATCAGTCTAGTGAAGTGCATATAATTCATGCATGTCAGCAGATGCACACACACATGCACACAAAGCTGCCATATGTGCAGGCGCCCAGCAATATACACAAAGCTGCCATTTGTGTCATTCAATTACAAAAAACAGGTTGTAATTGTATTTAATTGAAATTTAGGCAATAAAACCCATAGCTATGCCAAATTACTTCCCACAAAGACGCCCTCAGGGGCCTTTGGAGATATGTATGGTAACACGCTACAGGCATGTCAAAAATGACCTTTGGGAAAGAATTAGATTGAGCGGCAACCCGGTTAGAAATTAGCATATCCAGATGTGGGCGCCTTGATTTGATTTCATTGCCTTAATTGGATTTCATCTGCCGTGCAGCGATAGTCATAAAAACGGAGGCCCGAACTTCACAGCGCGTGTGTGCCGACCACCATCACAGCGTTGGGGTAATATCTCACCAATGTAAGTTGGGAATGTTAATGAAGAGAGCAGTTGTCGCACAAGGCGCGGCGGTATGCTCGCCAATTATACAGTGTTATGGCGAGCATGGTGAGGCTACTTCAGAATTGTAATTCCTTTATTTAGACAATCAAGGACTGGCTGCTGGCAGATTGCTGTGCAACTTGGTTGGCCTTTTCATTTTCTCGTACAAAAGTAATGTCCTCCCAGTCAACTGATTACCCGCTGAAAGCCGGACACGTAATTATTATGTGTTACATATTTGTTACACGTGTAGCCCTCACAGCAATCTGTGTCAAACGTCAAAATGAGCCTATGGGTTCAAATAGAGAGTGTGGACCATTATGTTCTGTTACACGTTGTGTGTGACGGTGAAGGATGGATCTACAAGTTGATCATTTTTCTCTATACAAAACTCTGGAACCACAAGAGAAAGCTGCAAATAGTTTGCATAAGAGAAGACAGAAGACTTCACATTCACTCACATTCACATCCTTTTCCCCATATTGTACAACGTCACACACCTATTTTGTATCTGCTATTTGCAGCACTTCACTGAAGCTACAGCACCCTTATATTGAGTGAAATATTCAAAGCCAAAATGCCATTGTTTTATGGCTGCCGCATTACATCAAATTTAAAGTGTCTAGATGTCTTGTACATCATTTTACACAAATTTCCCTGGAATTCAGCGGCACATATTTGGTATTTTGGAAACCTCGGGAAGTTCTGTGGGTTTGGATGGGTCTGTGCAGCATGCATTTGTAATGACAAAATATTCATTATTACCCCTCTCCACATCAACCCAACATTTAAAAATTTAAAAATGGAGTATCCTAAACTGAATGTTCTATGTTTTTATATATGAATTTACATGACTTGCATATTATTGTGTGCAATCAAAATCACCTACGCTTGTTATTACTGTTACTCTGTGCATCTGCATAACTGTAATATTGGCAAAATGTATATGGATGGCATGTTCTATATTGTTGAAAATATCACCTATTGTTGATCATGCCCAAGCCTACTCTCATTAAAATAGAGTACATTTCTTTGAACGTACCTACAAATAGGTATAAATAGGTCTCTCTCTCTCTCGCTCTCTCTGTCTGTCTCTCTCTCTCTCTCTCAACCACACACCCACACACACACATGCACACACGCACATGCCCAGTGACCATCGCGTGTTGGAACCTCACATACACCGTTTTTCACTTCAAGGCCCAGCAGGTAGCTTTTCATTTACTTACCCTTGACCGTGGCTAAAAAACGGTGGTCCACTGCCCGTGGAGCCTCTCTGCAGTCATTACCATGTTAATATCTGCAAAATACTCTTTTGCAGCAGAAACAAGGGAGTGCCAAACAGCAGGGCATGCAGGGATAGGGGCAGGAGAGGTGTTCCTTAAACTCTGTGCAAAAGGAAAAAAAAAAAAAAAAACGAGGTGGAAAAACGAACTTGGCGAGGGAGCTGCAGGGTTGACCCAGAGCGAGCGCCGCCCTTTTTAATTCTGGATGATTTCCTCCGGTTTTTCAAGATTCCTGATGGAGACAGCAACCCCTGCTAGCGTCATTAGCCCTCTCCAGCTGCTTGGGCGACATTGTGCACTTCACCCGACCCCCGGCGTCCCTCCGAGCCGCCGTAGCTCCCAGCACACCTTCAGCAGACAAACAGTAATTTAGTCCAATCTTAGCTTCCCAGCACAGACCTTTCTGATGCTTAATGGAGGCCTCCTTCAAACAGAGACATCAATAAGTTAGCTGTACGCCCGTGCGCGTGGCTCTATGCATCTGTGTGCGCGCGTGCACCACTTCTTTACTTTCCTTTTTTTTTTTACCTCCCACATTCTCTCACCATCATCACCTTCACCACTGGCCACCAATATGGCCGCTGGGAACAAAGAGAAGGTCTTCCATTAGTGAAATTGACCAATTTGGCAGCGGCTGCAGCTGGAGGTGGCTTTATACAAGTGGCTTTTCATGAATAACAAATTAGCTGTTACCTGGTGACTACAGGTCCAACAAGTAGTTCTGTCTACTGGGGAAAAAACACCACACTTACCACTGTAAATCAGCCACAAATCAGTTTTAGTAGAAAGCTGCTATTTACCTGTATTGATATATACGCGTAAGTGGATTTAGCTCACAGTAAATAGCTTAGTAAATAGCTTGTACTGTACATGTTGTTTGGCTTTTTTTTTTATGTAGTGCAGGCTAAACTCTGTAGGTTTGATAGGTTTAACACTGTTTTGTTCACTTCACCCTCCTCTATATTTTAAAGCTACATCTCTTGTTTTAGTGTACCAACAGTCTCTGGTCATCAGAAGAACAATAGTTGTTGCTTTCCACTATTTCTTTGATGCATATTGAAAAGGTTCTGCTTGTCTGGCATCAATAACAAATTAGTATTCTAAATACATTTTGTAATTTACATTTTGGGTGTATCCTCATATGTTTATGAAAATTGCAACTTATGAAATAGACTTTTAAAAAAATTAAAAAAACACGTTTTTGGAGAATATTTGAAAGCTTCATAACATAGTATGCCAAAAACATTAGAAATAGCTGTTCAAAGGGTCAATAAATGGTCAATAATAGAACAGGAGTGGAAGGATGGCAATGTTTGAACAGAGGGCAACATATTGTAAATGATTGATCCTTAAAAAATAGCATGATTTCATTTACTGTTTCATCGCAAGTGGGCCTGTGTGTGTGTGTGTGTGTGTGTGTGTGTGCGTGTGTGTATTTCTCCTGTGGCCAGCTGATGAGCTGCCACCAAAAAGCGATGACCTTCTCCCACCTCTCCCTCAGCCATCATCTACAAAAGGCATTAACCCTTCAGTGTCCCTCAAACAAATCACAATCAAAGCCTGCAGGGAGGCCTGTGTGTGTGTGTGTGTGTGTGTGTGTGTGTGTGTATGTGTGTGTGTATGGCTATGACACAATGGTTCATTTCAATTCAGTGCAGCTCTGATAAGCAACTGTTGACAGCAGGGCTACAGCCCCCCCTCCCCTTTCTCCTAATGGCAGTATATCAAGCGGACAGATAACAGGAATAACAGAATAGCACCTCCAAATGCCTTTTCCCACACAAAAGAATTACAGGTAAGTGGAGGCGTGTCAAATGATTTTGCTCTTGCAAGTTTCACAAACACCCAAACGAGATCGTTATTCAATAGGATATTTTACATTGGGCTTGTCTGTTTGGACCATTTATTATTTGTTCCGACTGACCGCATCATTTGAATCCCAAAGTCTGTTCACTGATGCTTCCTGCCAAATATGTCAACTAATGTCAATTATATTGACATTCTATCAGCTCATACCGTGTCTTTATTCAACTTGATGAGCTTAATCTCTTAGGAAAGGCCACTGAGCATCAGTAAGACTTCAATTGCCGTTGTGCCGCGGCTTGTCCCAGCCGCATCATTAGCATTTTGGCTACATGGGTCCCAAAGAGAGTGTCGTCTGCTCCGCCACTCATAAGTAATGTAACACACAGAGCCATGTCTCAAGTCTCCTCTGCCAATCAGAAGAACCGCATTAACATAAGTATCGATCGGGGCTCGGCTGGCTTGATCCGTGATGGCAGTGCATCAGTGGAAAACCAGTGAATTATGACCTCCTGCCTAATTTTGAAACATTAGATTAGTAATAGAGACACCGAAACATAAAATTCCAAACAAGATCAAATCTATTTATCAGTATATTATATTATATATCTGCTCCCTTCCTTCCAGGTCATAAATCTTCGTTTTATGCTTGCAGCCATCTTGTTTGTCTTGTTTATACATGCCTCTAATACTAAATATTGAGTTTTGTTATTGTATCGATCGCTGGCCTATGAGATATCAGCTCTTTTGACGGCATCTAGCAGCCAGTCTTGCTCCCTGACATCCAGAGCTGCTCTGACATTCATACCTGCTCACAGATGTTATTATGGGAGCCGGCGGGACATTACCATGTCTGGAAAGGACGCCTAATAAAACGGGTGACCACCCATCCAACATGCCATTTGTATCATTTCTGCACTGACACACAACCTGCTGCACTTAATGGGCACGTGCGGCAGAAGGAGATAGAGGGGGTGAGAGGTTGGTGGGGTGGGGGTGGGGGGTAGACATTTGGATTGATTGCGGCAAGGAGGGATCAATGTCCATGATCGACCCTCCGATGTTTGATCAGTCTTCATACAGGAAGGTGACTGCTGGAATGAGGTAGGGCAATGAGAATCAAATTGTCAAAATCAGATTGAAAACAGGTGATTAGAATTCAGTATGGGGCAATCACAACCATTTTTCAATGGGGTAAAGTCATAAATATGTTATGATATTATGTCTGAACATCTATTCTTTAGCCCATAGCTAAAGGGCTCAGTGCTGCCCTGCCTTCCACCCAGTGCATGCTGGGATAGGCTCTAGTTCCCTGTGACTGGTATGGAATATGAATGAATAAACAGATGATTGGTTCAAATGCCAATTCTTTTGGCATGTACGAGCTTATCTGCACCAACAGTTCTTGCAGGCAGACTGCGTCATGTGCATAATCTGATCTGATCTAATAATGCAGCTGAACTCGGCGCAGTCAAACACTAGATACACACAGCCAAAAAAAGTTTAAGGTCAGCCGGCACTCTAAACGAGGTCCCAAGTTTCAAAGCAACATGAAAACATGATGGAAATATATACATGATGTACTGTGAAGCTCACGCCGTTTAGTGGGTGAGACCCAGTGCACCAGGCAACAAAATATGTATTCATTGTTTACTTCACTCAACTGCTCCATCAACTGTGAACAACTTAGAAATAACTGCAGTGACAAAAACATTTTGTTGCCTCATTCCCTGTACTGTGCTGCATCATTAATATATGGATATTAAGCTCACTTATGATTATGAATGTTTTTGCTTTCTGTTGAATGTGATTGAATGTGGCGTTTTCGGTTGGGAGTCAGGGGGAATTGGGAGTATAAGGAGGTGAGGGGGGCGGAAATGTCTTTGTTGTCTTTGTGTGTGTGTGTGTGTTTGTGTGTCTCGTTCTGCTTTTGTCTGTGTTTTGGCCTCATGGGAATTTTTCTCCTTTATTTGCTACTGTCCAAATGTTTCATTAACTATTAGCAATGAAAAGGAAATGTCATAAAAAACTTCATGATGTGTGTGAGTGTTAAACTGCAGGGTTCTGATGGAAGCTGGGTCACGTTTCTGTGTGCGTTTTAATATCTGCCGACCTGGTAATTGAAATGCTAATAGCTTCACATGATAAGACCACATTGTAAGGTGATTTTTCATTTGAACTCACAGTGCACTTTTGGTCTCACAAGCTATGCTGTTAAACCACAGTGAGACACAATGAAGCCTGTGGCTCCAATAATTTGTTATCTAATCTTATCTATTTCTCACCTCCAAAGTTAACCCTGCACCTTTACTACAGTGTGACTGGGTTTCTAACATGGCAACAAACTAAACCACCTCTGACATGAACACACAGCTTTTCAAGCTCATCAAGGCTCAGAAATGATAGCAAATGCCTTCTTTTGCTGTCAGTCTCAAAAATGACACCACTGAAAGGGTGTAATTTGCTGGCATATTTGGTCTTAAAAACATTTTTTCTTAGGGTACCTAAAGATTTTTGAAATTTTTGAGTGGTATACTGCACTGGTATACTACTCCACTGCAGCGTCCCTGGTTTCAGGGATTTTTTGAATATCTTGAAAGAAGTCAGAAAATAACACTTCAACCAAGAAAACTCATAAAAGAAGTCGGTTTGCCTTGGAAACAAGTGAAATTATCTCACTCCACTGACAGATTTTTCCCCACCAGTTTTACAAGAAATAAAGATTGGAAATGAAATACCTTTGATGAAAACACTTGCTGGGATGAATTTATTTTGCTCTGCGGCCCAATGCAATTACAATTCATTTCCTGACATGAATGGAAATGATACTGAATTGACCTCTACACACTCATAACTGGGACCCAGACAGCAATGAAGTAAAAAAGGATGTCTGAAAATAAAGAGTCCCCATAATGCAGGGGGGGTGACCCCTGTTTGCACCAGCCTATATTGTATTAAGGGCATGCCTTGCCTTGTCTGATGAGACATCATTTCCTTTAAAGAAGTCAAAGCACTGTGCTGTATGGCCATGGACCCTGGCCAGATGGACCAACACATGGCCTTGGCATTGTCATTCAGATGCGGCGTGCGCCTCGTTTCTCTTAATAAAGCACAAGTGCATAGAGTCAAAAGCCTTAAAGAGGCAGTATGGAAATATGGTGTGCATTATCATCTGTTATCCTGTGATTTGGGATTTGAATGTGGGTTTTCTGGTAGGAATGGAACAATCACTACTTGTACTATAAACCATGACAAAATAACGGTTAGTCACACCGTTTCGGTTTTTAATTATCATGATTTGCACATTTTTAAAAGGTAACCCTTATTCACAGTACATAGCCTACTGTCTAGCATCAACTAAAGTTAGCTTCAACCACTCAGTTCTTCTTTTTGTTCTTTGTCTAACTTGCTAATAGCTTTTAATGTAACTGGTGGCTTACAGCTAGCACTGCCTATTCTTGTAAACACGCTTCATATGTGTGTTGCCATGCCATGTGTGTTGACAGGCTCGCCCTCATGAAGACACGTTAGCTTGTTAGCTATGTTAGCTAAATTACCTACATTTTTAATCTAACACCTGTCTGTATTTCTGTAAATTGTAAACTTATGTGTCTCATATGTTAACATATGGCATCGGTTGGGTTATTATTTGAATTCAAACAGTTCATAGTGTAGATAATTAAAGTTGTAATTTCAGTACAAAACAATGAAATAATTTCAGTGTATATTAGTAATTTTATACCATTTTCAGCACATTTAGCTGAAATAATACTGAAAAACATGATAATTTTGGTCACCATAACCATGTTTTTGAATTTTCATATCATCTCATCTCTACTTTATAGTGTATCATCTAGAGGAGTATGCTGGGTATCAAAGCATATCTTCTCATTATATTTGAAAATTTCAGTTGATTTGTTGAGCCTTTAATTTGTGGATCCCATTAGACTCAAGCATTTTGGATGAACTATAATGCGCTGCCTCCTCCTTTAAACTCTTCCTCTGGAAGCTCTTTCAAAGTCTCGTGCTTTAGCACCCAGCTGCGTCTCTCTCTGTCTCAGCGGCGATCCACTCGGCTATTCTGAGCTCGCACACCCCTCCCGTCCACTGAAGCCGTGTTTCGGAACTAAGCCCGGCTGAAAGACCGGCACACACTGTATGCAGGAGGTGATTCGAGGGGCAGTTGTGCTGTTGTTGGCACACATTATTTAATACTTTATGGAACGACAGCTAAGGGAACACAGGAGGGAAAACAACAATTTGCCTGACTACCTTCCCCATTGAGTCTGAATCAAATTGCCCATTGGCTCTATGCACAACTACCTTCATAGACGCACGCACACCATCACAGGCACCCACCCACACACCCACACACACACTCACACACACACACAATCTTGAGTTATGTTTTTGAACTATGAGCAGCAGGAGTGGACATTTTTTCCTATGATCTCCTTTTCAACTCCTTCCACCATTGCAAATATAAAAACTGGCAAAGCATACATCAGTCTGTCCAAACCGAGAACCACAATGACTATTTCAACAGACACACATTTGACGTGTGCCCACAATAAAGAAAAAATACACAATGCTGGGCTTAACGGTCAGAAATTGCTACTGTATTTTCTAGTTAGCAGTAATGTTTCCACTGAACTCACACTCACACAGTTGAAGACTGAGTTTGACTTTGAAGTCTCTTTCTTTATGTGCCTGACATTTTGCATGTACAGTTCGTATTTGGCCCATAATAGTACATGGGAACATAAGAGCAAATTTAGGATTTACTATTTGCTAATCTCCTGTTATGTTTCGTGAACCGGTGTTTCATGACTTCAGCCTGTATATGAATTCTATTCAGTCACTAAAGTTGAAGATGCATAGACCTTATTTCATAATGCTCATACTGTCATAGGCCCCCTTAACACCAGGCATTAACGTGTGTCTTATATTTGGATTATTTCTAGTTATCCTTCAGCTATATCACATTTACATGTGACATTAAGCTGCATGTCCAGTACACAACATCACCCTCAATCATAATGAAACTGTCTTCATCTTTCCTTTGCCAGCTGTTCCAAATGGCACTTGCTTTCCTAATATCATCCTTTAAAGTTGCCAATTAACACCTTGTCCCATTTGTTACCTATCTGTGAGTATTGTAACAATCCATTTTTCCACAAAGTTATTTTTTTCTGAGTTGATTTACGTGCTCTCCTGGTTGGATCCACATTCTAAAGTTGATTTCCTTTTCCATAGATCCTGTATGTGGAATGTTAATGACCAAATGCGTCTCTGACCACCTCTGAAGTTAGTGTGGGTGAAGACTTTATGCATATTTGTCACTCGAGAACCATGTGAATGTCAGGTGTACACGGGGCCATTAAAGGTGCATGCAAAATTGAGGGTAGATAGGGACCGTTTCTACACAGCTGACAGAAAATGTGGAGTAAGCTCGTAATTCAATTCGTTGGGCTACTGATGAGAACCATGCAGACCCAACCTTCAGATTTTGAGCTGATTGCATGTTTTGTTTTTGACAGCAGAGTTGCGAGGATCCTCATCCTGGTCTGGTGATGTAATTCAGCAACTTGGCGCAGTGCGAGGTGGCAGCCTGTTGCAGCAGCTCCCGTGTGTTTCTTGGTTTTTGTATTTTTTCTCTCTCATTTCTGTCCTGCTACGGGTGTTTTTCTCTACAAGTCATTGTCTAATCACTAGAGAC
This sequence comes from Holocentrus rufus, assembly GCA_900302615.1. NCBI lineage: Eukaryota > Metazoa > Chordata > Actinopteri > Holocentriformes > Holocentridae > Holocentrus > Holocentrus rufus. The sequence continues at coordinate 17,946 of OMLF01009784.1, forward strand.
AACGAATTTTCTCTATTTTTTTTAACTTTTCTAGCCGTACTTGGACTTTTTTGTACCCATGGCAACGGAGGGTCACAGAAGCAACGGTGAGGCTATTGTTTACACTCGCGACCAGCTGATTGCGCTGTGTAAACCTGTCCTACTGCCCGGAGCGAGGCCTGACATCCCGGAGGAGCTGCAGAGGAGGCGCCGGGGATGCAGAGCTGGAGCTAAACTGAGGGCGAAGAAGAGGAGATTTCGCCCAGCTGTGCCAGCGATTATCACGGGGAATGTGAGGTCTCTGGGGAATAAGACGGACGAGCTCGCCGCGCTGATTAAAACTCAGAGGGAATACCGTGAGTGTAGTGTGTTTTGTTTCACTGAGACATGGCTGCACTCGCACATCCCGGACCACAGCGTGGCGGCACCCGGCTTCAGCGTTGTTCGTGCGGACAGAGATGTTGTTGGAAGCGGTAAGAGGAAGGGAGGAGGGATTGCACTGTATGTGAGTGAGAGGTGGTGTAATCCCGGACATGTGCATGTGAAGGAACGTCTCTGTAACCCGGACATTGAACTGTTGGCTGTGGGAATGCGTCCATATTACTTGCCTCGCCATGGTGATTACTGTTTACATCCCCCCATCAGCTGATGCAGCGGCGGCCTGTGACGTCATCGCCTCCACAGTTGCCAGCGTACAGGCTCAACACCCCAGTGCATTCACTGTCATTACTGGAGACTTTAATCATGTCTCACTGGACAAACTACTGCCAACTTTTCACCAGTATGTTGACTGCCCCACCAGAGAAAATAAAACCCTGGATCTGCTGTATGCAAGCACCAGTGATGCATACAACACCAC
>OMLF01009795.1:3927-47011 GCA_900302615.1 Holocentrus rufus
TTACATAGTTTTTTTTTTTTTTTTTTAAATAGAATTTACTATTAAGTTGAACGGCTTCAGCTGACAGCTTGTTGTTGTTCTCTTGGACGCCCCAGAAATGGAAAATATGGAAATGTGAGACATATTCATTTTAAATATGGGTCCACACAAAAATCTATAGGAAAGCAAACTGCATAATTCAATACTGTCAATAAGACAAGGGAGCGCAGTGTATTTTTAGTCCTTTATCTTTCCTTCCAGTCAAATGAAAAAAGAATTCAACCTTAAATTAAACCTTGAGGCTTGCAGGTAAGTTAACATATCGACCTTTTCAAGATTTATTCACCACTTGATCACTTTTTAATCGTCCTTCAGATTCAGAGAGGAAATAAACTGCCAACACTTGACATTGAAAAGAAATAGAGCCTGAAACCAAATGCACTGGAGCTACTGTAATAGCATGAGGTAAGAGGCCTAAGAGGCAGAACAGTACGTAATGTCACATTCCCGCTCCACCCGCCGCAAGGCAACATAGGAATGGTCAGTACATGCGTATGTGGGTGTCTTCGGGTGTGTGTGTGTTTCCATTCTGTCCTGCACGTGTGCTCATGTGACGGCCTGTTTGTTCTGCAGCCAGATCTCCATTATCGGTAATGGCCAGGTGTTCGGAGAAGAGTTGATAGATGTGGAGTCATGGAGGTGTTTTCTCTCACCCTGCTGCCTCTGACAGAGAACTGAGCACAAGAATGATTCCCCAGGGAGGCCGTCACGGCGACTGATCTCCCTCCATGAGGTTGAATGAAACTAAAGGAGCAGGATATGTTCATGGCACCTGAAATTTGAGGTTTTGTACAGTAAAACATAGAGATTTTGATCATGTGAGTGTGTGTGTATATTCTGTCATACCTCTGGGTGACGATGGAAAACCTCATATCAGCTTTTCAGGACTTAATTACACTTAATGATGATGCATTTTTCATGGGTTTTTGGGTGTTTCACAAACCCTAAAGCTTCTAAAATCATCGATGCTCATGTAATCCTGCAATTTAAGTGAAAACATGAAAACCATCAAAACTTAAGTCACAAAAATTTCATGCAGCAATGACAAAATATTGTTTTATTTGCAGCTTTTGTTTTTGTCTTTCTGCTTTCTTGGCCAAATCTCTCTCACACTGACTGCCTTGTCAAATAAAGTTTAAATGAAACAACAATTTAAGATCCAAACATCGTCTGTAGCCAATATTCCTCATAAATTGGCAAGGGCAAGTTAGGGATCAGGCAGATACAGTAAGATAAACTGCGACTGTGTAATATTCAATCAGGTCGCGTGGTTCTTGACTTGACAGAGAGTGCTGCGTTCGCTGACAAGAAGGCTCAAACAAAGTGCCGTGTGTATAATCATTCTGAGAACAGCGGCAGGTGTTTATTCTAGTGCAGCACCGAGATACAATGGAGCCCGGCAGCTCATGTCACAGTCCTGGACCAGGCCCCCAAGTGTAAAAATAGCCTGTTGGCGAATGGGGTTATCTGTCCACACACACACACACACACACACACACTACTGACTGACAAAGCTACACTGCATCGTTCACTCTGTCACCTTTTATGTTGTGAGCACTGCGAGGACTCTTCACGTCTTGCCAAATCACTCCTGCATCAATCAGGACTTTCGGTGGATTCTGAAAAATGTTGAAGCGATGCGAGAGTCTAGGCCAGAGTCTGATCTCTTTTCAAAGACTGGCACAGTGGTTAAGTGGTTTATAGGTCCCCAGCACATAATCCAAACTTAGATGAAAGGGCAGCCCACCACAAGGGACCAGAGAGCTAATTCATCCATCTCAAATTCATCAACACAACTTTTAATACAGGAACGGGCAGCATGTGACAACTAAACATGAATTTTAAATACTCTATGATTCGCAAGTTTGTTTAAAAACCTCGTCAGCCTCAGTGGGTTTGGCATTGCTATGCAGCCAAGTTTTGTTCAAACCCACAGAACTGTATTTTAAATTCTAGTGGAGTTCTCAAGGTTTCCAAAGATAACAAATATGTCCTGCTGAATTACAAGGAAACATGTAAAATGATGCACAAGACATCTAGTTGATGTCATGGTGCAGCTATAAAACAAGGACATATTGGGTTTGAATATTTGACTCAATATAAGGGTTATGCAGCTTCTTTGAAATGTTGCAACCAGCAGATACAGAATATATATTTGACACTCTTGTATGGATCAAAAGTTTATTTTTTCCAACTTTGAAGCTACATAAGGCGGAATTTAAGGAAAATTATCGTTTAAGGGGTTAAATTTGCATTGGCTTTCAACACTGGGTTTTAAATTCAGTGCATGCGGAGTTCTGCAAAGTTCATTTCATTCTGTGTTCGTCCTGGTGCATCATACAGTCTGTTGTCATTAACTGAAGACAAAATGAGATGCTGAAAACCAAGCGCCTGTACAAGAATTATTTATTATGGTGTTCAAGGCTGGTACAATATTGATCTGCAAAGCAGCTTGTGTATTGTACAAAACATATTAAGTGGCATATTGCAGCAAACAGAAAAGGCCGTGTGATGCCTCTACTTTATGGGTTCGATGCATCATTTCTTCATTAAAGGAGTTCAAGGACCAGACCACTGATGTGACTTTTATCCTCATACTTGTTCTCTGTGGATAAATACCTGTTGCATCCTATTTCTACTCATTCATCCAGTTTCACTAATGGGGTTTATTTTGATCTCAGCTCTCAGATGTTTGAATGTAGTTCAAAGGGGCATCTAAAAAAGTTTTGATGAGTGAACCACAACTTGAAGTTGAGCAAATAATTTGCAGAACTGACCTCACATCAGTACTTTGGAGCATTTTGGAGCGTATCCAAATTATGTTTGATGATACTATTCCCCAGATGAGACTTGACCATGCCACACTTCCCTCATCATCCTGTCAGTCAAGCCTGCCTCTGCCATCCCACATCGCCCCCCTCGCCCTCTGCTGCAGCCTGACATTCATCATCAACACCTCGCCTCCATCTTTCCTCCTAACCCCTTCAGTAAACCTACTTTTTTCAACCACCACATCCAAGTCAGTGTCCTGTGTTTGAGTCCTCCAGTACCAGAATATAATTCTAATGGAGCTAAAGTTGTCAGGAGTAGAGAAAAAGTTATCTCTTTGCAGTCCTGTCCTGAAAGCAATAAAGTTCTCATCTTTATGTGTTGGGATGGGTACCAAAAATTGATCTTAATTTCTAACATATCAGAGTCTCAGCTGGACAAGCAATTCCTTACAAATTTATTTGTTATGGGAAGGAGAGCCAAAACTTCCCACCATGCTGTGCTGATAGAACAGTTTGAAACAAGCTATTTGTGTTCAATTTTGCTCCAACTACACACTCAAACAACAGTTCAAAAAATGCCAAGATGCATGATGCATCTGCATGGTCCATGATCATTTGATTAGAACTATATTTGCATCATATAAACTGAGGTACACAATTTCCTACTTAATTCAGCTAGCTTTTATTGTGTTTACCACACTGCAAAATTCCCCAGTGTTGGGAGCTGATAATTAATTGACCTCCGAATCCCCACATGCCTTAAGACAGTTTAGCTTAACTGAGCCTCTGCTGCACTTAACAGGCTCCGTGTAAATGAGATTACTGAACATGTAATTCAGTGTGAGAAATGGAGGGAGAGGACGAAAGCCAAAGCAAATTGAAACTGAGGATATTGATAATTAACCGAATAATGAAGTGAGTAACACACTCGTCCTAAGAAGAAGAAAAAAAAACAGAAAAAAGAAAAAACTTCTCTTCTCAACAAAAGAAACAAAGGCAGAAAGCACTGGCCAAAAAAAAAAAAAGAAACATACATCAAAATGGGTGGAAATTTCCATGCAGGACTCCAGATCACATACATTCACACGGTATATTTGATGATCATTGAATAAATTAACTAATGTCACCAAGTTTGGATAAAAAGAATGATATTTTTATTCTGGAGGTCATATTCCACTACTTATATTCCATTATTTATGATCCAGTCTTGACATTAAGTATAGTTGCTGCCCTCTGCACTCTTGCACATTTGCATCACCAGTATTCTGACATGTGGAACAGGATGTCAGATATATGACTCCATTCTTATGCTTTATATAATAACTCAACAGAAACAACAGAAAGCTTTTAATACTGAGTTGGTATAACCTGAAAATACTTGGCGGACTCCGCATTAAACTGCCAAGAACAGAGCTACACTGCCATGTCACTTTTGGTTTAAAGCACCGTCACTGTGCTTGAGTCCTTCAGGGTGACTGATTGCATTTGACAGCACAAAGCTGTAAATCATTCTGAAATAGATGTATAAGGTTGTCTGTCTCAAAAATCTGTGGTGTCACCGGAGGCACCTGAAATATTTTGAAGGTGTATTTGAGCGTGAACAGCTTCAAGTCTTGAAATAACTTTATTTTCTGTTTTATTTATTTATTTATTGTTTTATATAAATTGTAGCCAGTTGAGAGGGTCAGCAGAGTGTGTAGTAGATACAAATTAGTGTCACAGGGTCAGATCTAGCCCATTCTCTTCGCTTCACATGAATGAGCTCACTGGTTTTAGGTTTCAGTAGTCGTACATTTTCATTTGAGCTCCTGACATTGTAATAGACTAAGCCACATTTAAGTGCTAATCCTGCCCTGTAAATCTTGTCAGTAAGTACTTTAAAAGCTAAATAATGCTTAATCACATCTTATTGTTTTATTCCATAATAAATTCCACTAAGAAGTGATCGCCAAATGGAATTTGCTGCTGTTTGTTTGCTTGTTGGCCGCCCATAGACTAATGACTGTAATTATGGTAATTGCCCCATATTTAAAGTGGCATAATTGTAATATTTGGTAGCAGCATATTCTATCTGTCTTGGCCGCAACACATATTTAGCTTCACTGTGTGAGCCCATGTGAAAATCCCTTTAGTGAGGAGTTGGCACAGTGTTGATCCTACATACTGCTGCCCTTTCCAAGAGGATGGCAAAGGGTGCTGACAGCTGCACGTGCCATTCATGCTGAAATATCATTACACATATGAAATGGGCAAAAAACTGCGGCAAGCCTGGCATGATGCCTGATTGATTTGTATCTAGTCTGGTTCGTGTCTCATGTTCCATAGAAGCACTTGCCAAAGACCTGGTTCTTTATCTTCTGCACCCATGGGCAGTCTGTCACTGTGAGGGACTGAACAACACGACAAGTCCAAGCATGTAAATAGCAGCAGTCAGTGAGCTGCAGAGGTAACTGCATCTTTTTCTTTGTTTTCATCATCATATTTCATCACTGTGTATTTTACTGCACTGATCACTGTACAAATAACATAAACTAAAACCAAACTGGTGTTAGAGGAAAAGACTAGCCGCTGCTCAATGACCAATACAAAATATAATCATATAAATATTAAATCTAAATTATAAATTATAAAATAGAAGAAACTCTTCTTTCCCCCCTCCCTCTCTCTCTCTCTCTCCTTGTCTTTCTCCTTGTTTCTCTATTGTATTTTCTACTTTCATGTGTCTGAAGCAGCAGGGGTTTCGATTAATGATGGTTTCTCCTGGTTGCATGCTTTTTCACAAAAGTTTCAGTCCTGTTTCTAATTCCAGCTCGCTTTCTCTCAGCTGTCATGATGCAAAACAGTATTCTGTTACAGCCAATTTCACCTCTCAGGACCATTACACAAAAGGACAGAAAGAGGCTAGAGAAAATAAAAAATCATGTGTTCATTCAATCATGTATTCATGTCTTATATCTTAAAAATGTGTTCATTTGCTGTTTTTGCTTGATGATATGTATTAGCTAAGTGCATGGTGTTCATTTCAGTATCATCAAAACTGTATTTGGTGTAACTAAGGTTTTAAAAGGTTAACTATGTCAATGTGATGGTATTGAGACGGCTAGATGTTCTTTTTTCTCTCTTCTTCTGTTGTTGGAGTCTCTTCCACTTCCCACATATGATTTCAATAAACTGTGGACCTCAGAGGATAGCTGCACCGAGGAGATATATTAAGCTGTAAACTTCAAAGTTGTCTCATTTTTTCAGTCTCACTTCACCTCTGTTGTTTTAGAAACAAGTCTGAAAGCCAAACTTACAGCACATACAGAAACTATGGTGCTGCATACGGCACATAGTTTGTGTATTTAATTTTCTAACAGTGAAATACTTGTACTTCTCTAATTTGAGTAAAAAAAAAGTTGTACTAGTTCCACTGAGCCCTGAGAGTTTTCTCTTCTTTTCTTTTACACTTCTTTTTTAAATAACTTTCTTCCCCCAAAGTTTTTGCCCCTTTTGTGTCATGATTTATGAGCCAGGTTATAAGAAACCATCCTCAAGACTCCCGCTGTCTTCCCAGGCCAACCTTTACACAGCTCTGTAGTGAAACTTTTGTGTTGTCCTGTTCTGTCCTCATATCCATCAAGGCACAGAAGAAAGAAAAGGACAGCCGTCCCTGCACAGTTTAATCAAGAAGGGCCACCAGCGTGGGTCATTTGGCCTCCATCCACAGGTCTTCAGTGCAGCGTGGGGAGAGCCTCCGCTGAAGCCCCTCTGTTGACAAGCATCCCTTCTGAAGTGTCCTTGAGCAATAATCTGGGACCCTACCACTGCCAAAGCCACAGTTTTGCAGCTGACCCTGACCTTTGACTACAGCTGGGCAAAGGCAATACATGGGTCATTTGTGTCACGATGCATTGCAACTTGAGTTGAAGTAATTGTACAACTAGAGCTAAAAGTACAACATACTACATAACAGCTGGGTAGACTAATAAAATACACAACTGACTCAAAACAATTTAATTCAAAATTCACGTTCCAGTTTTTTGAATCAGATATTAGCACAATGCACTTACTTAACAAAATCAAGATGTCATAACACTCCATTTTCATATCATGAAAATGCAGTGCATGAACTACAAGGCGTTAGAGAGTTGATACTGTTTTGTCACAAATAATCACTATACTCAGCTACTGGAATTTTTTACACAGCTCTACCTGTGACCCCTCTGTAAAATGGAGGCGTGCACAAACAGCTTCCATCAATAAGGTATCATATTATTATTCAGGTTGGAGACGCTCTCGAAGTCCCTCAGCCACCTTGATGGTTTCACCTCCCTCAGTGCGCGGCATGCTAATGCCTGACCCTCACCAAAACTGCACACACAAAACTCTCCTACCACATCTGGCCTGCCCCGGTGTAGCTGCCTCCGCTCCAACTCACAGCAATAGGCTGCAGGGGCTGCATGAGTACAACCTGCTGTGGTTATTACTGTAAATGAGTCATGTTGCTTTTCAGAAGTTGTCTCTTTTAAGATGCAACGCCTGCGAGCCATAAAACGTACCTGTCCTGCCCGTGGTCTTCTGCAGCAGTCACCCCATGCTAACTTCAGTGGGAATGTTAGAGGAGGGAATCCCAAATTACTCAGATGCAGCTGTAGTGCAGAACCTAAAGAATAAAAATGCAGCGAAATTAAAAGTGAATCAACTCTGCGTTGATATATATTCTTGGTATTTCTCTGTGTGGTATTTCTCCTGATAGAAGACACTGCTGCAGGATGACTCAGCCTGTGGTTTCTACTTCTCATAAGCATCTTCTTGCCAGTAAGAGAAATGGCCTTCACATGGATGACAGACAACAGTCTGTCTGTGCAAATGCAACTATGAATTTATGGCTTTTGAAATTTGAAACTGATATACATAATGAATCCATTCAAAATTTGGATTTCAATATTTTATTTACTTACTTCTTTCCTGGTTCAAAATTAAGTGAAAATGAAAGAAAAAAAAAAACAGATTGTAAAGTTTGCACACATCATTCAGCTCAGAGTGCAAACTCATCTGTGAAACGGTAAGCAGTGGAGCATGAAAGGTTGGTGCATCCTGCAACAGTCTAAATGAATCTGAATCTTTTCAGCAATAGCCACTGAGATGTACATCTGTTGTGAGGCTGGTGCTCTGAAGCACGAATGTCTCAAAACGCAGCATCTGTTTGGATACGTAACATGTACCAGATATGATTAAGAGCTGAGAAAATGTGTGGAATAGAAGCAATTATGAGCTGAGACAGAAAACTGGAGACTGTGGGACTTCTGAGAATTTGAGAAAGAAATCACTTGAATCAGAAAAAGTATCTGACAGAGCTCTGACTGCCCTCTGTGGTGAATTGCAGTAATGATTTCAACAGACATGTCATGTCTATAAAAGCCTCAAGCTATTTTGGTGAGAACCTGCACTCAGTCTCTTGGTCTGAAACCCAAACCGCTACTGCCCCCCTTGACCAAAAAGAGGTAAAACAACTGAACTGGAGCAATGGTCTCCAGCTCTGTAACAACAGCCTGTGTGTGTGTTTGCGCGTGTGTTTCAGTGTCTGTCTCTCTGGCAGTCTTGAGATAAGTTTCTCTCAATGTCTGTGCGTCTCTCTGTCTTCCTCTTTTCTGTACTTTGCGCTACAACGAGGCAATGGATCAGCGTGAGCTTTGCTCTGTTCACATGGGAACAGAACATTGGGATCCAAGCAGAGGGTCAAATTCAATTAACCAACTTGTAAAATAATCAATCCCAATATACTCTGACACATGCTCCCACATGCTCAGAAATAGTCTTTTTTTCCCCTCCCTGCAGTTGTTAAGTAATGAACAGTCTACGTGCACCGTGTGCTTCAAAGAGATTTGATTTTACACTTTTGCTCATGCATTGTTTAATTCATGGACCAGAATGGACAGTGCAAGAATCCAATAATTCATCATACGTGTGCAAACGTGAAAAAATCATTTACAAAATGCTTGCAGCTTCACCATGATGGAAATATATCAAAAAAATATAAAACGAAAAAATGATCAACATGGACAGTTGCTCCAAGTCAATCGATACTGTTTTGTGTGCACCTCTGTTCAGCATCTCCAGATAACAGGAGGAGAGGATGAAGGGTTCAGTGAGCATCATACATATTGCTACTGGGGCCTCGGTCCCATGATGCCCCCAAAGCTCCCTCTACCTCTGTGTTTTTTGGGAGTTTTTTCCTGCCCGCTTGGGGGTTAAGTCAGGGGGTGGGCCTGTAAAGCCCTCTGAGACCGCAAACAGGCTGGACAGATGGAAAAATATACCCATGGAAAGTTTTAACCCAAAGAAATTCTTGTGAATTGCTGCAAACACTTCACTTTGTAATGCAAGAACATTGCTCTGACCCACTTTTGTCTTTTCATTGTCCCTGGCAAGACTTGAGGATATCAAAAACTCCAGGAGATCCTCCCTTCCTGATCACCACCAACTCCCCAAAGCTTCAGAGAATTTATAAATGGATCGCTCCATACACTCACTTCTGTCTGACACACACACTTCTGTCTGACACACTGCATGAAGGTAATTCTGGTAAGTAAACAACATCAATTCAACTTCAAATCTGTTTGTCAGTTTTAAAATGCAATTTAAATGCATTGACAATTATGCTAAGCAGATGTTTTAAGAAATAATGAAAAGGCTCCATTCATTATTTTGGTTTTGTAAATTGTTTATTTGTAGTTTGAAAGCCTCATTCTGAGAACTAAATTGTTTGGCCTACTAGTGGTGTTGGGTTATCTATTTGTTGACCCCCAGTCAGTGATCATTATAAATAAGGAAAACAACCTCCAGTATCAACAAAAATCAACCATATTTTCTGAAAAGCATTCATTTATTTTACTTTCTCTTCCTTTTAAAAACCCTGTTGTCCTATAAGGTTTGATGCTACTTGCGATGACACATACCATTAATTTGCCTCATAAACATTCAAGTCAGCCTAAAAAGTAGTTAACGGAGTAGTTCTGGAATTAAAAATGCGGATAAACTTACTTCTGGTGGGCTCTCTCTGAACTATATCTCTTGCAACACCAATATGAATGCAATTGACTTTAGATTTTCATCAACAGACAGAGGTCTTTACACAAGGATGAATGTATTTATTTATTTTTTAATACAAGTAAAACAACAACAATAACAACAACAACTGTACGTAACTTGGGGTACTATGCAAAAGTTTCAAAAAACTATCTTAAATTTCTCAAGAATTTGAAACATTATCCAGAATTTATATGGTCAAAAAAAATCTAATTGAAGACTGCAGCTTTAGGGAATCAATTGTAAAATAAGTGGATTGAACAACTAAGTCATGACTCAAATATTTAAAATATAATATATTTCCTCATGTTTCTTAACAGACAAAACACATAGTTTGCATTATTTATAAATAATTTCTCTCAGATTTTCATGTTTACAGTTGAAGGTGGAGACAGAAAGGCATTGACATCATTGCTGAATCAGTTTTCAGCTTTAAATACATTTCAATATTAGAATAATCTGACATTTAGAATGAAGTCTCACGTGTTTTTTGACTTTTCCTTTTCTATTTCAACAGTCAAAATGTCATAACGGCATGGTATAAACTGAAAAAGTGCACCTGAAACAAAGATTAGTCATTGAGGTATTGAGCGAAAATATTGCTCTGTAAAACACTGCTCTCTTTTCTCTTCAGTAGACATGCCTGCAGAAAAACACAATTGATTAAGTCTGTCATCTCCGGGGAGTAGCATCTTTGGCAAAGAGCATCCCTCTGCTTTCTGTGTGATTAGTCCCGTAGGAGCCTGTGTGTCCTGGGGCAGAACCAGCAGAGGGAGGTAAGCGACACACAACTATCGACGGAGCTCAGAGCAGAGAGGTGCACTTTGAACCAGAATAGGCCCCTTGACGAACGTAGAGCGGATAATCACAGCCTGTGGCTCCAATAACGTAAAGTAATCCATACAGAAGAGGGAGCTCAGGTGCTCTGGATGCTAAGAGTCTTTCAATCAGCTTTACTCAGAGCCACTGTAAGTAGTTTTAGAACCCAAAACAAAGCTGGTCATCATAGGCTGATGTTAGGAAAAAGCCTCCATTTGTGAGCCTTCTGCAGCAGCCCTCCAGGGACACTGGGCAGCTGTGCAGGTGGCCCATCCTCAAAGCAGCCCGAACTTTACTTCATGTCTGACCCCTTGGCAGTTATTTTTCCATCTGTCCAGCCTGTATTGAATTTATTTTCCAAGGTATAGTTTTTTCTATGGCTATAGATTAGCTTCAGGAATAGCAAAATGTCAGAAAAGGACATTCGAATACTCCAAGAAATTACACAATTCCCACTGCCATCACCAGCAACAGTCTTAAGCAATTACCTGCATGCAGAATATGAACTTTGCCATTTTAATGTGGCTAGCTGCCCTTTTATCCTGCCTTGAAAAGGGTGGTGCTTTTAGCATGAGTCCCCTAAGTGAGTTAGATGTCTAGGCACATACAGAGTGAAGACTCCCTGAGGAGAGTCAGCGCAGGCACAATAACAGCATAATTGCCTGAGGTGAAGCCCTGACTGTGTTTGTAATGTGTTTTTCTGTCTGGGAACTGTCACACTTACTCTTTGCTCTGCAGGAGGTTTAACTCTACTGAGACTATAATTCTCAACTGATTAGAAACTAGGCCTCTAATTAACAACAGTATGTTTGACATGGTACAAGCTGCTTAATTTGTGCTGAGGTAGAGAACAACAAACCCAAGTATTAGCCCCTCTAATGCTTAACACTGAAGCTATCTGACCTTTCACAGGCAAGGACATGGTTGATTTATCTTGTGTCTTTGCATATTTGTCACCCCATGATTAGTTTGATCCAAATACAATGTATGAATGAGCACAACTGATTGATTGAGGTGTAGTTTTTAGATCCTAATCATCATTATTGTGCTTATTTTGTTCCCATCAGAATCCAGAAGTGTTTCATATCTGGTCTTTGCTGATTCACCAGCATGGCAGAAAATATGTACACAACACTCAACTCAACCTCCCTCCCATCGCTCCCTCTCAACACCACGACTGACATCATGTCCAACGCCACAGTCAAACCCTTCAGTGTATTCGACGGGTGTGAATTGCTGGTAGAGGGCATCCTCTTCGATCTGACCATGCAGACGTTCAATGTGGTTGTGGGACTTCCTGCCAACATCCTTGTCATTGCAATCCTCATCCACAATCGCAAGGAGCGCTCCACCTCAGACATATTCTTGGGCTGCTTGGCTTTCATGGATGCATACTTTGGCGCCATGGTCCCTCTCAGCTTCCTTAACCTCTACCACTTGCACAGCAAGGAGGTTTGGTCCGCCCTCAAGTTCTCCTACGGTGTAAAAGACACCAGTGGGCCTCTTTTCCTTTCTTGCATCTGCCTGGACCGCTTTGTCGCTGTGCTCTTCCCCGTTGCCTTTAGCCAGCTGAAAGACGTCAAGTACAGGGCAGGCCTCGCCGTGCTGGTGCTTGGCCTCACCTTTGCCTACGCCTCAGCCAAGACCGTGGGGGGCTTTCCCAACTTTGAGAAGGTGTTCACCGGTGAGATCTTGGCAGCATTCACCTGGATGGTTGTGTGTAATATAAGCATCCTGTGGGCCCTGAAGAAGTCCCGTGGCGCAGGAAAAGATGAGATGCACCCCATGAAGAAGAAAGCCTTCAAGTTGGTGCTCTCCATCCTGTGTATCATCATATGCAACTACCTGCCCCCCGTTGCGCTCTTCCCCTTTGAAGACTACTACCCCCCTGATGCCTTCCGCTGCTATGTGCAGCCGGTGGGCTTCGCCTTCCTCAATGTCAGCAGCAGCATCCAGCCACTTGTCTACCTGTCCCGTTTGGAGAAGGTGCCCTTCCTCCCTGATGCCTGCATTCAGAGGTGCCGTGCATGCTGCAAGGCGGAAACGAACAAAACCCCACCTGCGCCAAACACATCTGCTTAAGTTTAAGACATTTAGGAGTAGGAAATGGATCACAAGTCCTACATTCATAATAATTTATTTTAGACACTGACAGTTAGGGTTAGGCTATAAATGTTTATAATTTTATGATTGTTTTATCTTAATGAATTATTTTCCATTATGACTTTATTTTGAAAAGAGACATTCTCTAATATTTTAATAACAAGTCTCTCAGTTGTGGTTTGTGGCTCAGTTGGCAATAGCATATCATGTACCTGCACCATAAAGAATCCCTGTTGTCAAGTCTCTCTCTCTCTCTCTCTCTCTCTCTCTCTCTCTCTCTCTCTCTCTCTATCACTATACACTGTCAAATTTTAAAAATGGCATCACATTTTTTGTGCTGGTGTTGAATAGTTCTTCTAATCTCAGGCTATATATTTAGCTCTGCTGTAGTCAAACGCTCAATGAAGCCGTTTGATTCGGGTTTTGCAAGACTTTGGCGCCATCATGTGTACAAAGAGAAAATAACACACATTATACAGTAAAAGCAATCCTTTTGATGTGAACAAGGAAATTCTGTATTATATGAAATTCTGCTTTACCTGAACTAATTAAAAAAAACGTAAAAGTAATGTAGTTATGGAGGTCAAACACTGAGTGAGCATGTGTGTGTGTGTGCGTGTGTGTGTGTGTGTGTGTCCTTATAAGGAACAAACACCCTCAGAAGAACTGGAAGATGAAGACAATCCCTCAAAGTGAAGACATTTTCCTTTTCCTCATGTTTAAAATATGTTAACAGCAGGACTTGGATTTAAGGTTACAGATGGAATTGAGATTCCAACTCTATCCAATTCAGTGGATAAATTGAGACGGTGATGCACTGGGTGTATATACTCCTTTAGTCTGGAAAAAAAATGCAACCATAAACTTGCAAAAATACATTTTTTTTATTATGGAAACAACATTATGGAAAATCTCCCTCTTCATTCTTTAAATATGTAGATATGATTTTCACATCTCTGTGCAAAGATAAACATGAAAGAGTCAAAAGACTGTATGTATGAAAATGATGACATTAATCAACCTGAAAGCAAAGCATAAAGTTATTCACCAAATCATCTTCAATATCAAATTTTTCATGATAAAAAAAAAAAACCTTCATTCATTATTGACCATAGCGTCTGTCAATTTTCCAGAAAGGATGAATGAAAATGAAGTTTTATAAGATATTATATACTTCAAATACTAGGAGTGGTTGATTGGAGAAAAAATAATCGAAAATTCAAAGTGCATCATATTTATAGTGGACATAGTTCACAAAGAAAGAAAAAAAATATGCCATTCAACCAACTTTTGTACTTACAATCACAACAAAGAACAACAAGTAGATGAAACAGCAGCATCCAGATTGTAGTCGGGAGGAACTGCTGCATGTCCTTCACACTGTGGCCAAAGGTATGTAGCTTAATGCATAAAACTACAGTAGAAAGTTCTTTACTTTTT
This sequence comes from Holocentrus rufus, assembly GCA_900302615.1. NCBI lineage: Eukaryota > Metazoa > Chordata > Actinopteri > Holocentriformes > Holocentridae > Holocentrus > Holocentrus rufus. Next base: position 18,171 of record OMLF01009795.1, read on the forward strand.
TTTTCTTCACTTCACAAGATCCAGCTGATCTTCTGCATCTATTCCCGCAGACCAATTTATACAGTATAAACTTTGAAGATAAACTGGACACAATAGAGCATGGGCCTTCATGGACAGGAGTGACTTCTGGACAAGAGAGGACTACTACCTTTTGTGAACAAAGGATTGAAAATATAATACAATACAAATGTTGGTGTTTACTCTATTTATATTTTTATAAGAAGAGGCATTTCTGTTCTCCTTCCTCACACAGTAGAGCAGAATGCCTCTTTAGGCACACTGGCATTGCAGGAACCCTGTGTGGATCACTCACTATGCCAAGATCTCTCATCAGCAGCCAGCTGAAACAGCCAGCTCTAAAAGGTTAGATTTAGCATGCTTCAATGGTGAGGAAAATGCAGCATTTCACTGTGTATAAAGAATGAATGAATCAAAGAGACCTATTGTACAGGATTGGTTTACTCTTATTTCATTCACTCAGGGATTTCATTGAGGGATGTAACTATCTTTAAGAGGCCAAAAGGGTTGTATGACTGTAAACACAAAATGTTTTGAAAAAGAACACGATTTGGAGAACAAGTGGTCTTTTAATCGACCAAGAGTGTTGTGCATACTTTCCCGAGAGAAATGGATAAATTCTGTGCAACATGTGCAATACAAAATCTATTTTCGAACTTTGAGGGATGACCTTCATTTAATTTATGAAAATAGCACTGAGATGGCATGATTTCCTCATGCCCAACTCATTTGCGAAACACAGTGGCAAATACATTCTGAGGCAGGATTTTCAGTGGATGTTGGCTTTGCGTATAAAAATACGGAAGCAACATTTCTGTGAATGTGTGTGTAAATTCATAAAGCAGTGTATCTTCATCAGAGTCAAAAAAAGACAAAGTCCCTTTGTCATAATCCAGCTGCACTTTGACTTGGCTTGGCAGTCCTGACACTGTCAAAGGGGTAGGTGGAGAGGTCATCGCCCTGAACTCTCCGTCCCGGAAACACAACGTCCAGAAGCCATTCTCAGGCCGGGCGGAGATTTCAGCGTTTCTTGGAACGGACAAGGAGACCACGCCCAGGAGCCAGTCCTGGTTACTTCCTGTTTCCACAATCCAATGGTGACTTCCTGAGCCGAGAGCAGTCATGCCAACCACTTCAGCGCTCATGTGGAAGCGCTCCGGGTTGTCGGGGCAGTGGCTGGGCGGGTTTGAGTAGTGGAGGGAAGTGAGCTCGTCAGACAGGATGAGGCAGGGGTGGGCTGTGTTAGGGTCCAACGTCACAGGAGCTAACAGGGAGGAAAATTGACCAAAGAGAAAGTTGTGCATGTTGGACAGAGTCTGAGTTGCACTGTGCTACTCTTAGCCTGTTAAATGTTTTGGGCAAAATACTCTTTTCCAACTTAACCAGAGCATGACAAGATGATACCTTTTCCACGTCTGTATGTCCACTGTTCGGTTCCATTTTGTGTTTGCTTAGCACAAGGAATAGATTTTTTTAATCCAGTACATGTATTTCCTACACAGATGATACATTGTGTAAATAAGACAGCTTCAGAGTCGCTCTAAGGTCTATTTTTCTTTGACAGAGCTAGGATAATGACTCCTGTAGACTTCAAGTCTTCATGCTAAGCTAACACAAAATGCTAACAATAGGAGCTGAACCAGTGGACATACAGAGGTGAAAATGGCATCAAACATCTTGTCCCAGTCTGGGTAAGTTGGAAAAAAGCTATTTTGCCCAAAACTTTGTAGTATTCCTTTAAGGAAATTACAATGCAAACTATCTGTACTCACTATACTCAACGTTGTCCAGCATTTTCTCCCAGACTCTGTACTTCAGGTTGCACAGATGCTTGGTCACATCGATCAATACCCCAGACATGCACTCTGAATCAAGCTGTACACTGTTGCCCCTGCAATAACAAGAGGCATCTCTTACTGAGAATTTGTCCCACTCAGCACATCAAAGCAGAAAGAGAATAAAGACATTGACATACCTCTCCAGAGTGGCTTTAAAATTCTGCAAAATAAACAACACTGTGTCAAGTTTGGAAGATTATGTGAACAGTAATTAAGACGTTCATGTAAACTGGACTGTTCTAACCTTCAACAAGACCATGTCATCTTCTTTCAGCTCCTCCTCTAGGACAGTGATGGTCTCCGCCAGGGACAGAATCTCTGCTGAAAGTTCTTTACTCTTATCCTTCATCCCCGCGATCTTCTCATCTTCCTCTCTTTTCACAGCAGCTAATCTGGCGGTCTCTTCGTCGTAGAGGACCTGATGGAGCTGCTCAAACTGTTTCTTGATCAGTTTCTGTGTTTCCAGTGCCTGGCTCTGAGGGGGATGATTGCAAAGTCAGATTCAGTTGAGGAAATTTTACATTATCAGTGACAGCAAGATTTCAAGATTTCACGGGTTACCTTTATGTGCGTAAGCATGTCTGCAGAAGCCCTGTGAATTCTTTTGAGGTTGTCCAGTTTATCCCCCAGGCTCTTATGGAATAAAGTCAACTCATCCTGAAAGTCAAAAGATTAATGTACAACAGGCCTCAGACAGGGAGCTTAAAAGTCAACTGATTAGATGTCTTAATAATATGTTTTGATACTTTTGCTTTTATTGGACACCATCCATCACTAAAAGATTAACACTGCCAACTACATTGCAGAGAGACCTGATGGACAACATTCTCTAAAAAGTACCTTGTGGCTACTTTTAATTAAAAAAACACATAAAAGTCAGTTTGGCTAGTTGATATTCTTGAGAAACAGGTTATATCAAACTCTCACCTTGCAATCCAGCACTGCCTCTTCTACGGGGGAGCAGTCGTGGTTCTTGTGTATTTTGGAAGACTGGCACACCACACAGATGGGCTGTTTGTCAACCAGACAGAAAAGTTTTAACCTTTCCCCATGGAGATGACAGTTCATCGGCTCCTCCACCAACACTGAGCTCTGCCTCCTGGCCTGCACGAGAGCTTCACAGAGATTCTTTAGAGCCAAATTGGAGAGAGGGCTGGACTTGGAGGCCCTTTTCCTGCATACTGGACAATCGCGCAAGCCTGACGTTTCCCAGCAGCGCTTCAGACAAGCCCTGCAAAAGCTGTGGCTACATGACAGCAGGACAGGGTCTTTGAAGATGTCACAGCATATGGGGCAAGTGAGGTCCTCTTCTGGCAGAGACATGATCAACAGCTTGCCATGCACAAAAAAAGAAAGTCCAAAGTTCAGAAGAACTTAAATCTTCTCAGTTAAATCATGTTTACAGTAACTGATGTGGCACTCCTGGTTAAGCTTGTCTTCTGAAATCCTCTTCATGAGGTGACAGTGTATGCTTGTCTGCTGTTCTTGGTGTGAGGTAGCAAATGCTCTTGGTTTTCCTGTGTATGACTTCTGTGGGAGTAGCTTAAATCATGGAGCAGTGAGAAAAAAAAACTATGTAGCAGCCCTGTGAAACAGGAAGTGCAGCCCTATTGGCCGGTGGTTAGATAGCAAGGCACTGGTTGGTAACTTGCTGTATGTTTGGAATGTAATCATACAGGATATGAAAGTGATTGTCTCTCAGTACGTGTCAACAGCCCAAGGCTGTACACTACGCATCTTTTTCATAATGTGCTGCACCAACTTGCTAAACATCTCCCAAGCCCCTGTGTCAAACATGACAAACTCAAATCAGAGATGGTCAGGAAAGGACAACAGATGATTCAGATTAAGATTCAGAAAGCTATTGATTCCTGCAGGGAAATTCCTTTTTTTTCCCCTTTCAGCAGAATTCAGTAGCTGTAATGTTTGGTTGGAGTGAAAACCAGCATAACCAGTCTTGGCCCTCTATACCACATAGTTACCCATAGTAACCCATTCCTAATTTAAATCATCTGCATAAGACTAAGATGGCAAGAGTGTTTAACACATTGCAATAACTGAAACATCGATATACCAACTGATGCACTGCTTGAACGCCAAAATCCACATGAAAAAAAAAAGAAGTGTTAAGACCAGCAAACCAAGATTGAAAACCACCGTATAGGCCCTGATATATTGCAATCAAGCAACTACCTGTTTGCTCTCCACCCAAAACCCAAATTAGCCACCCACCCAGACACATCACTTACACACACACACACACACACACACACACACACACACACACATACACAAACCACTTTGCCCAAGGGAAGGGTGGTACTGGTAGTCCTGGGTGGTTTTCCACAAAGCAGGATTAGCAAGTTAGCCAGGCACTTTTTAAAATATGTTACAAAATATCTGTATATTTATTTATATTTGTTTATTTGTAGCAATCATCATCATGGAGGGGTCAATCACATTCCTAAAGCATTCAACTCTTGTTTTACAGATTCAAAACACTATCACCTGGATGTAGCATAATCATTTTCATTGTTCAATCATTTTCCTGCCAACTTTCTAATCCCTTTGTGAAATATCCCCCTTGTTCTCGTGACTATGTCTGGTAAGGCTAACTCATACATTTCATTTATTTTCTTTAACCTGCTTGTTCCTGTTGAGCTCCAGCTAGGAGAGTGGAGCTCATCCCATCATACTTTAGGTGGAAGGCAGGGAGATGTCTTGGACAGGCTGCTAGTCCATCACAGGGCTAACACACATTCAGACAAATACAGACAGGCAGACAATCACTCTTTTATACTTAAGGGCAATTTGCAGTCTCCAACCCACACGAATTTCATGTCTTTGGAATGTGGGAGGAAACCGAAGCACCCAGAGAAAAGCCAACCAACCATAGGGTGAAAAATGCAAGCCCCTCACAGAGAGGGCCAGAGGATTTAGTTTTCTCTTTTAAATTTAATCATTAAGGCAAACATTACACAAGACATCGCTGGTTAGCACAGTTTCAAGCAAGTAATTTATCAGTGAATTTGATCACCTTGGTGTAGTGTTAAGTTGGAGTGATTCTCGGTTCTCTGTGACACATATGATCGCCTGTTCCTGGTTTCAGGGGAGCACTCTGGTGTGACCACAGCATGACTGGCCGAGAAACTTCCCCATTTGTCAGTACTGTTTTTACTAGGATTCCAGACCTCTTCAAGTATTGTTTTGTTGTTTGTGCCATGGGTGACTGAGATGGAAACATTAGACACAAAGTAATGAAACTCATGATGCAGTGCGATGGGCTACAATGTTGAAGGTGCATAGAGCTGACCTTGGGTCCAGGCTTTGATGAAAATTTACAGTTGTTGACACATTGAGAGAGAGAGAGAGAGAGAGAGAGAGAGAGAGAGAGAGGGAGAGAGAGAGTAGTTCTTTAGTGGATGTTTGTGTGGGTATGGGGTGGACGGGTCCACGGGATTCTCATTGATCACTGATGCAGCGTCTCCCCATCCTATCAGGTATTTCCACGGACTTTAGTTCCTCCCTCTCTCCTCCGGTCTTTGGTTGCCATGGGGATGACGTCAAGTTGCACCACCGATTCGGCCCAGTAGATGGTCTAAGAGGCGGTGCAACAATCCTTGACAGTCGACTGCAAGAACCAGCCTCCTCTCATTTCTATCTACCAGATTTCTTCTCGCATTATCGCTTACCCGAGCATCATCCCTCCAAAATGCGCGAAATTGTGCATTTGCAAGCCGGTCAGTGCGGAAACCAGATTGGAGCCAAGGTACAACCCTGGAATTGTTTTCGTTTTTTTCTCTGCAAGGTTTTGCAATCGATAGAGTTGTGCAGGTTTTTACTTGGGCACGCAGAGCCGGCTAATCCATCCTGCAGGAACTCTCTAGAAGCTCAGTGCGGTGCCTGTTCTTGTTGCATGCCCCCCGTGCAAGTAATTAACATGTAAATCACAGCCTAACTGCTCGCTAATATTCTCCACAGCGCCTAATGTGTGTGTTAAAGATTACTTGCACGGAGAATTTTGCATTGATTTGTTAAAGAATTTGCACAGACAACACAGTAGATTTGCCCCATTCAATCATTATTTCAGCAAACGCTAATAAGTGCATGCTACAAAGCCTCTGATTTTTTCAGTTTTACTGTCACTGTTTGTTGACGAATGTGTAATTGACTCTTATAACAATGTGGCTTAACGGTACTGTCAGTATGAGCTGCATCCCTTCCCCCTCCACATATGGTAGGCGTGACCTATATTAACCTAAGATTATCTTCAATCCATTTTTTTGTTTATAAATGTCCGATTTAAAATCTATTAAATAAAATAATTTATTGACATTCTTCCAGTCCATGTGGATTAAGGAGGTAGACCCTAAAAGATACAGCATGTCCCTGTAACACTGAAGACAGTCTTACTTATCAGATTATTCCCATCTGCTTGATTAAAGTTGCTAATGCGACAGACTGTATTTAAGATTAATGGACTGCTCATTTATGACCAGTATTACACAGGACAATGAATAGACACACTGGCGTGGTTAATATTTTAAAACAGCTTTCCTCAAAATAGTTACATTGTTTTTGGACCGACTTTTCCCATAGTAATGGATCATTTTTCTAGTTTTAACCATGGGGTTTATATATCTCTCTGTCCTCTGCCACCACGCCTGTTTTTCTCCTCAGTTCTGGGAGGTGATCAGTGATGAGCATGGCATTGATCCTACTGGTACCTACCATGGAGACAGTGATCTGCAACTAGACAGGATCAGTGTCTACTACAATGAGGCCACAGGTAAGCCACAAATTGAGCAAAAGAATACACACATTCCACCCTCCTCCGCCCTCTTAGATCTGCCACCATGCAAAATATTTTGCAAATGCATCGTTTTGCATGAAATGAGTCATACAGGACAAACTATTGAGGTTTACAGATAATTTAGCACAGGATCCATTCTGCATAATTTCAGGTGGGAAGTATGTTCCCCGTGCCATCCTGGTGGATCTGGAGCCCGGCACAATGGACTCAGTCAGGTCTGGGCCCTTCGGACAGATCTTCAGACCTGACAACTTTGTCTTTGGTAAGCATGCAAATTCAGTGAAGACTCACTCATCTGTAAACAAATCCGAGCTGCGTGCATTGATTCTTGTTTGTAATGTTGCACTGTAAGAACCGACTGTACTTCCCAGATCAACTAAATGGATTTTGATCATCTTGACTACAGGGCAGAGTGGAGCTGGAAACAACTGGGCCAAGGGCCACTACACAGAGGGAGCAGAACTGGTAGACTCCGTCCTGGATGTGGTGAGGAAGGAGGCCGAGAGCTGCGACTGCCTCCAGGGCTTCCAGCTCACACACTCCCTGGGCGGTGGCACCGGCTCTGGCATGGGCACCCTGCTCATCAGCAAGATCCGCGAGGAGTACCCCGACCGCATCATGAACACTTTCAGCGTTGTGCCCTCACCCAAAGTATCTGACACCGTGGTGGAGCCCTACAACGCCACCCTCTCCGTCCACCAGCTGGTAGAGAACACAGACGAGACCTATTGCATTGACAATGAAGCTCTCTATGATATCTGCTTCCGCACACTTAAACTTACCACACCCACCTACGGAGATCTTAACCACCTCGTGTCCGCCACCATGAGCGGGGTGACCACCTGCCTGCGCTTCCCCGGTCAGCTCAACGCCGATCTCCGCAAACTGGCCGTCAACATGGTGCCCTTCCCCCGTCTGCACTTCTTCATGCCCGGCTTCGCCCCCCTGACCAGCAGGGGCAGCCAGCAGTACCGCTCTCTGTCTGTCCCCGAGCTCACCCAGCAGATGTTCGACGCCAAGAACATGATGGCTGCCTGCGACCCCCGTCACGGCCGCTACCTCACTGTGGCCGCCGTGTTCAGGGGCCGCATGTCCATGAAGGAGGTGGACGAGCAGATGCTGAACGTGCAGAACAAGAACAGCAGCTACTTTGTAGAGTGGATCCCCAACAACGTCAAGACCGCCGTCTGCGACATCCCGCCCCGCGGCCTCAAAATGGCCGCCACTTTCATCGGGAACAGCACAGCCATCCAGGAGCTGTTCAAGCGCATCTCCGAACAGTTCACCGCCATGTTCCGCCGCAAGGCCTTCCTCCATTGGTACACTGGCGAGGGCATGGATGAGATGGAGTTCACCGAAGCGGAGAGCAACATGAACGACCTGGTGTCGGAGTACCAGCAGTACCAGGACGCCACCGCTGAGGAGGGCGAGTTCGAGGAAGAGGGAGAGGAGGAAGTCGCCTAAACCTTCAACCCACCCAGCTGCCAAACCTCGTTTCCCCCCCTCACATCCCAGACTCCATCACTTTCATCCCTCTTTATCATGAATTGAATGGTTTGCCACACACTGAAAAACTATCGTCCTTAATCACTGTTACTCTAGTGTTAGACATCGATGTTAACTGATACTAGTGACGTTTTTTGTTACAACTTTGTTTTTGTATGTTTGTACATCCACCCACTCATTGCCTTGCCGAATTCAAAAGCAAGTGATTCTAACTGTGAAGCCTTGAAATTGGAGGATGATTAAATGTTTGTATCTGATTAAAGGCTACTTTTACTGCTTCAGTGTTTTCATTGATTCGTTTGATATGTCATCTTTAATAGTTACAGACCACGTTACGGCATGTAACTTGAGTGTCTTTCTGCTCGTCATCATGGTCATCATGAACCAAAAAGTTGAGAACCACTTGACTTGTATCAGCAATTGTCGCCCAATTTCATACAGTACATACCAAGCATATAAAGGGTAGTGGCAATTTGAGAGGTAATGAAAAATGCAAGAATGTTCCCAGTGAAAGGTCAAGGTTGCTAACAGCAGACTGAATGTTGTAGAAGCTGATTGACTTTTTCACCCCAGGACCTAAAATCTCTCACCATGAGGCTCTACGCTATCACAGACAGGCTTGCAACATGTTTTGAGTCCTGACTAAAAGAAGCAAATCAGTGAAATATTCAATATGTAAGCTAGATATTCAATCTAATCAAACTGACAATCTACCAACTGAGAAAAGCGTATAGTAGCGTGCAAGGTCGTTTCCATTCACAATTAGCAGCTCTTATTTCTGCAATGTAGGTAAAGTTATCTTTGTGAAGCTGCTGCGAAAAAGTGAATGATTTTCAGTTGTTTGGCTGCTGTTAAAATGACCATTGGACTGCATAAATGTATGCCTTTTCCATAGTTTATATTTGCCTTATCTGTTTTGTGTTATCCATCAACTGAACTGCAGATAAGCTTCAGGACATATTTCTCAGTACTCTGACTCAGTGACCTGCCAAACAATATTATCAGCGTGTGAATGGGAAATAAAATAAATACTTAACTTAAAAAAAAAAATCTTACTCAAGGTACGAATACTCAAAGTAGTTTCTCTTCATTTCTGCCATCAAAATATATTTAAATTGATCTGAGGAGAATTTTTATGTGGTGTCCTATACATGCAGCAGTCACAATGTCAAAAGCAGGCACTACAAGTTCAAGATCAGTTAGTTGACTGAATTGTATAAGACACAAATTTTTAATAACCATAAGTGCATTGCATGGTTGCACAAATGGCTGTATAGTTTTTAGGCCCAAATGCCTGATATTGACAAATGACAAATGTTCTGAACCAGAAAGAAGGACTTGTAAAGTCAAAGTCATGCTAGATTATGTTGGTCACCTTTCTAAATAGATTGACCCTGATATAATTTCAGTATTTTGATTCATAATGTATCTGTACCGCATGGATCAGGTTCTGAGTACAACCTCTTCTCTTGATTTTTACATGACATTTTAGGGATTTATGACACTCTTCTCCTGAGAGACTAAAAATGAGAGCTCAGATTGTGTTTCAGTACCTTGCTCATAGACTTAGATAAATTACAGCAGGGACTGAGCCTGTGACCTTTAGACCATGGGATGGGCACTTTAACCATCAGGTGACCCTGTCTGTGTCTGTGCTGTGTGATCACCTTGGATTTAGGAAAGACATAATTTGTACAAATATATGAACCGTTCTGGGCGCCGCATCAACAGTGTAAACTCATTTTATATGATGTCCAGAAAATGTGTTTTGGCCTTTAATATTGGCTTTCTGCCTAATCAAGTGATTCTGTTGGCAAAATGAATTGCATCCCCTGCTGTATACCTGATTCTCATTTTGAGATTAGTTATACATTTGTGTTTGCAAGAAAGTTCTGAAACTTAAACGGGGTGATGTGATCCCTCAGATGTGACCATGAATCATTAAAATTGTTAATAAAGTTTAGTTACTCCAATATTCTACAAATATTCTATCATTTATTTGACATACACATAAATATGCTGTGATATTATAAAACATCTCTGCATGAATACAATGCAATACACAGTGGTTGATTTGACATGAAAGTAGAAACTACAAATAATATTAATTTAGCATGATTATCAATTTAAAAAATGTATTTCAAGTGTAAACAATTAGTTGTTTTTGCTCGATGATTTCCATAACCTTAGTTGTTAAACATACAGCAGGTCTTTCTAAAAATCATCGGTTAGATTTTCCCACTGAGACAAGATCTTGTTTAATTACATTCAACATCAGGCTAAAGAAATATTTGTCTCAGTTTCAAATGCAATAGACTCATGAGGACTCTCAGTAGTAAAGCATGAGTCTGAGGTAAAAAGAAAAAAAAAGAAAAAAGAATCAGCATAAGCTTGCTAGTGAAATGATTTCATAAATAAAAAACTATTTTCCTTGTTATCTGTAGTTCAGCCCAGAATAATTTTGTGTACATGCAATATATGTCTTACAGTACCACATGCTTGTACCATGCATACATATATTATCAGTCAGGTTTCATTTTTTTGCATGTTTTTAGCTACCATGCGTAACAGCAGCTTGGTTTTGCACAGAATTAGATTGCAAGGCACGCAGTTACATAGTAAGTCGTATATTTGGGCAACTAAAACATGAAATGATATGTCAAATCTGATCATCAGTCATGATTAAATACTGCAGCTCCGCTTTCATTTGCAGGGAAGAATTGTCCAGAACCTCCTTGAAATGTTAATTGTCTGTATAATCCATCTGTCACTTGCAGATACATCCCAGTGCTTTTCCTCATAGAACCATGCAGGAAATAGTCATAGCTTGTTGAAATTAAGTATTAAGTGAATGTAATTTGTTGCACATGAGCCCCAAACCTGGGCTCCCTGTCCTCTCTTTCTCTTGGAGAGATTTTGACCTTCTCTCACGGATCAGCTCACAGGAAAGAGCCTCGTCACGCCAGAATGCTGCCATGCATGCGTCTGTTGGCCCCATCCAGGTCAAATTTACATGATTTTGCAGGAGCATCAAACACAATATGTTCAAATGAGTCTTTCCTCCTTTGGTAATTTGAGTGCATCTGGTGTCTCCACGCTGCGTGCCCCAGACTGCTCCTCTGCACTGGGTTGGTAAGTCCCCTCAGTCTGCCTCTTCTTCTTCACCACACAGAAGAGCCAGGCCAGAACAGCCAAGATTATAGCCAGGAGACCCAGTGTGACCGTCGGAGCCACAATAGCTGCAATGTTGGGATCCTGCAAGTGGAAAAACACAGGACAGTGATCTTTTTTGTAATACTGGACACCTGAAACAATATATGGATGTCAGATCTTCACTCACATTGGGGGAATCAGTAGTGGACGGGCTCATAGGAGTGGTATTATTCCCTGTGAAAAGAGCAAAAACATCAGTTGTCGAAAGATAACTTCTTTTCTAGCCCATTTACATGGGACAAGCAGTTGCATCATTTAACAACCTGTCAACTGCAATGTAACTACACATTTAGTTTCAGACAGGTAAATGTACCTATATGCCAAATGTGAAAGGTAGGGACAAATGTATTAAAGCAAAATTGGACTTTGTCAGAGTGTTGGGTTATGTAGTTACCTGGATGTAATATGAGTCCATACGGTGGTGAAATATCCTCATTAGTTGCTCTGTGCTCCCCTGAGCTGCTAGTACAGAATACTGTATTTGTATCTCTCCATTCACTGCCATAGCTCAGCAAAACAGGTCCCAAAATAACACTTGTAGCGCATAAATGAATGCAAACAAAGCAGATTATACCAATATGAAAAACAACAAATTAAAGAGGAAATTAAACGACTTCTGTTTCGTTATTTTCCTATTTGAATTGGAAAGTAGATCCGGCACGTAACGTCTGCAGGAAACTTTTGCATAATGACCTTGTGCCGGGAAGAAATAACTTGATATTACTTTCACACATCATAGTAATTACATTGTCATTACAAAAAAAAAAGAATAAATAAAATAAAAAATGGGTACGGGACTTGTTTGTTTATATTGGCATTATCAGTTTCAGTCACCACTTTTGCCACACTGTGGAAGTGAATGGACAGATACTAATACAGTATTTTGGACTGGCAACCCAGGGGAGCACAGAGCAACTAATGGTGATATTTCGCCATCATGTAGACTCAGATCACAGGTAACTCCACAACCAACACTGTACTTCAGTTCAATTTTGCTTTAAATGAATGAAACTCCACCTATAGAACACAATGCTTACAACTAAACAGCAACAAATACATCTAAACGGGTACAAGAAGCACCAGCAGTAGGGTAGAGGTGTATCTTAACCTAATGCACAAACAACAAAGTAACTTGTGAGCATGTACTGTTAGTCCTATCAGTGAAGAGTTTCGTTTCCAGGCATTTTATCCATGACCACTCATATGATTACACAGTGACATCACGAAACTGCACAGTAACAACTTAGCCAGGAGCACGGAGGAGGAAAAGGTGGAGCAGAGGCTTTGGAATGCAGCCTGTGCTACAGCTACTGTACAGTCAGCGAAGTCAATCAGGTTCGGGATATAAAGAAAACTCCAATATATCTTTTTTTTTTTTTAATCTAGTTGTAGTGCAGTCAATTAAATGAGAATGTTTTGGTTTGGAAACACAAAACCCTTAGAACAATTTACTAACTCAGTCAATCATTCACTAAAGCAAATGATAAACTTTGCAAGGTCAAAAGTACAATTTGATAACATAAAGAATCGGTTGAGGTAGTGGTGGTTTTAGCTCAAAATGGAAAGATTTCACTCGCTACTCAACTTATGCTGTGAAATGTCATACATTTTTTTATACAAATGAAATGGCTGATAAGCAGAAGACCCAATGTAAATATACCCCTGTCACATATAACCTCTCTTAGTTGCAGGTTCTTACTGCACATAAGGTGCTCTTGCAACGTGCTGACAAGCCCGTACATGTTTCAGATCCTCTTTGCAATGTCTATTACATTTTTTAATCATGGCAGCATGAAGTGTCATAACAGCAGATGGGAAGTGTGTGTGTGTCTCAGCATGTCAGTCAGTCAGTCTGTGTGAGTGGTCAGAGGGTTGGCTTGTTTTGTGTGGGTGTATGTGGATGAAGGGATGGTGATTGACTCACCCCAGACAGGATTACTGCCCAGTACCAGCAGCAAGACACTCCCAACCAAGAGCCCGGGCATGGCCAGTATATCCGGGAGGGCTGCCATCTCTACCTGGGACCAGGAGGGTCGAGTGAGGGTAGACTGGCAACGGGACTGCAGGGCATCAGCTCGGGCCCATTTCATTAGGTCCAACATTCACAGTCTGCTTGTCTAGGCCCTTTTGAAGAGATGAGGAAATATCATCTTCAGACCATCTACAGTTAATACAGAGAGAATATCATGTCCAGTTTGACACTCCCATATAGTCCTTTGATCGGTGGCTAAATCAGTCAACTAACAACAGACACAAGCCATGACTCAGACATGTAGCCTGATGTTGAATCACCATTTCCTTCATTGTATTCTTAAACCTGCTTAGAGTTTAAGATTGTAATAGGCTATTAATAGCTCTTTTATCTCAAACAGAAAACAGCTTGAGCACTGGATCTAGACCAGGAGCTCCAGCCCCCCTGATTCGCAACGAAATGACTATTGTTTCAGCCTAATTTATGACATCAAGGTATGCAGCAGCAAAGCACCTTTTACACAAAACAGTAGGCTTCAGACAGTTACATACCTTGGTCTGGCTGTTTTCAGGTGATCGAAACAAAAAGGGAAAGGGCACAGGTTAGTTCCTCACGAATGAACCATGTTGCTTCCGCCTCACCTTGTCAAAAATTAAACCGTAACAAGTGGTTCAGTCCCAAGAAAATGACTGCAAATGCCTAGGACGCTGACTTGGAAGCTGAATAAATATTTGACGTATTATTCGCAGTACGTGGATCCTCACTTTACAGGACTACAGCGTAAACTCAACTACCTGTTGGTTTCTATGTAAAGCAGTTTTTCCCATCTACTCTTCAAATCGCCATTGGTCACATGGTTCAGTTTCATGTTACACTACCTGAGCACAATATCTACCTGTAGCAGACAGATCCTCCTTTGTTTTGCGTCTTTGCGCATCAAAGTCGATGAGAAATGCTGGTGTTTAGTGGAGCAGTGGAGCGGACAGGATTCCCCCTGTATCCATTAAAAGTCATATCTTGAAAAGTCACTTAAATAAAGTTTGACTGCATATTAGACCTATTTAACCTAGAACCTCTACTTTACCGTACCGTACCTTACTTAACTATGTTGATTTTGCTTAGTTAAAATAGGCTAAATGAAACAGGTTGCACTCACTTGCTCCTTCTCTCAAAAAATAACCTGTACTGGTGTGTATTGTTTGGCTACAGCTCCAAGACATATCTAACCTAGCAACCTGACTGATACTGGAATGAAATAGCGCCTCCATCAGGTATTAAATTTCCCAACATGAGAAAGGATATCAACATTCCTGAGATGTTTTAAGGATGAATACCGCGGCCAACTGGTCCAGTAGGCTCTAATCCTCATCTAATCTCCTAGAAAATGTAGACAGCTTTAATCTGTCGTGGTCAGACATATTTCCTTTGGACAGTTTTTTACAATTATTTAAATTAAATTAATTGCATTTTATTTCTGTTATTTCTAGGGTGCTGCTGTATATCCGACAATCAGAACAGGCGGCACCTTGCTATAGGGACTCAGTCTTGATGTGATATTTGTATTATTCGATATTTGTCCCTCTCAAACTGTTACTTCTTGGTATATGTCACAGTTATTCAGTTATTTAGCTACAGAAATATATAGTGGTAAGGGCTGCCTAGAGAAAAAAAACTTTATTGCATAAGGCTGCACGACTTATTAACTTGGTGTTTTATGCCATTGCATCATAGAAAATGTGTGCGCACACTGGGTAATTTTAGAAATCTTTCCAATGTGATTCGGTCAGTCACAAATGAACACAAGATGTCATTTTAAGTTTATAAATTATAGTCTGCAGCGACCTGCATTTGGTGACCCCATGTGAGCGCCTTTGTTGATTTCTCTCTGCCAGTAGGGGACGATAAACCCTTTGTGCAACTCCTTTCATAAAAGTTGCTCGACGTCGCTTCACTCGCCGCTTGCCGTAGGCGCGGTGCAGTGTGGGTAGCCCTGTCAAAGCGGCGGGAGAGGAGAATATACTCGGTTCTGCCGTAGATATATTTGTGTAAGCTTGTAGCTAGTAGTAAATATAAATTGAATAAGCAGGTTAATCACACGTCTGTATTGGTAAAAATACATCTATTTCTGGCTTATAATATTATTGACATCGACAACTCATTGCTGTGCCGTAGTGTTACTGGGGCAAAGCTTTCGCGGAAAATTCCGTTTTTGGCTAACCTGTTTTAGCGCGTCTGAAACAATGGCGAAGGTTCAAGTGTTGAATGTTGCTGTCCTGGATAACCCGAGTCCCTTCGGAAACCCTTTTCAGTTTGAAATAACGTTTGAGTGTATGGAGGACCTGCCTGAAGGTAAGAAAAGTTCCATCACAGAGTCGCTGTCATTTTGTTTTCGAGTCAAAGCGCCAGTTGCTGACTGAGTCTACATAATAAAAATGGCTAACGGCTGTTAGCTACATTAGCTAACTCCGTAACGTTAATGGGGTAATCGACAAGACTGTGAAAAAGTAACGTTAAAGCACCACAAAGAGCAGGACCTTTGGCCTTCGTGACGTTTACTGGCTTAATTGTGTAGTATGGAAGCAGTTTCCTCAAATATTGCATTGTAAACAAACTAAATGGAGCACGTTGGTTGCAATAGCTAGGCTAAAAAGTGTTTTACAGAAAACTCTAGAATATATGTTACTAACAATCAGATAGCATATGGTTATGGTCTACTATGATTGGGCTTTTCAAATCGGATAGGGTTTCTAATGGAGGTTGGAGAGCCCAATAGCCGCATGTGTTTCAGTTCACCAGAATTTGTGAATGATCCAGGGGGGCTTATAACTTTGTACCAAGATTAATTAGGTTATAAATATATCAGTGCAGCCAGTTGGCTACAGTGTATTCTGTAATTAATTGTATTCAGAGCACTTATGGTTGTCTTACAGAGAAAAATTACTTTGATTTGCTTTTGTTGAGTGTTCTATACATGATAAAACAGCTTAAACATTCAATAGACGTACTGTTTAGGTGTGTGTATGTGGACAAACTGAAATGTCTGCCAGTCCCAGATATGAAAATGCCCCGATAGTGAAAGGAGACAAAAGTAACGTTACACATGTACTTGCATATTGTCTCTCTCTTCATGTATTGGACCTCCATTTGGATAAGGTAGACATTTCGTAATGCACATATCCAAACCAGTACACATGGGTAAACTAAATATATTGGTAAGATGAGTAGTTTTACAAAGTGTATTTGCATTGTACTTGTAGGATAGGGTGTTGTTTAGGCTGTTTGTGTGTGTGTGTATATAGATATATTGATACATAGAATTATTTGGCTACTTTTTAGTGACGTTGTAATTAACAAATTCAATATCTTTGTTCTTTGTGCTAAATTCTATTGACTATATTTCTAGTGCAATGTTATCTGATGATTGTGGTGCCATCTCATTCTGGCTAGTTTAAGAACCCATTTGTTAGCCTAAAATGACATGTGTTATGCAGACCACCTCCTCAGCATATCCGGCAGGCTACAACAAACATCACAAACCATGCTTGACAGCATTAAATATTATTTCTTTGTAAACTTGATTAAAAATGCCATGGTTGAATGGCATCTCAGTGCATTACAGCACTTGCAATAGATCTAAAAAGAAATAAAATTAAATCATTGTGCGGCTGTCAATTTGTTGATACCTGTGTGGGCCAACAAAATATAGACTAATCAATATATGGGAACCCCTGGCATAATATTTTTTGGATCCTGTAATGCCTACATTTTATTTATTACTTTGTCCTATGCAGCTTTGGCTACACAACAAATGGTGGATATATTGACATTACACATTTGCATGTCATAGCATTTCAGGTCTTTAACTCATTTTATTTGTCTTTTTGTTTTATAGACTTGGAGTGGAAGATCATCTATGTTGGTTCAGCAGAAAGTGAGGAGTATGACCAAACCCTTGACTCTGTCCTGGTCGGCCCAGTACCAGCTGGGAGGCATATGTTTGTGTTTCAGGTGTGTTTGTTTGGGTCAAAACATTTCAGGCAGTGTTTTATTTAATGGCAGCCACCTTTACAAAATGGTGCTCAAAATGTATGTGCTAACAAGGCCAAACAGACCTCAGAGGCAGTGGGTAGGATCCATAATAATGTTCACCATACAAATCACGCACTCTAAAGTGTAGAAAGAGGACTGTTTTAAAAATAATCACTAGAAATTACCTAAAAAATAAATATGCAGCAAAAGTAGAAAAAAAACTCTTTAAACTTTCTAACTTTTAAAATCTTTGGTAATTATTTCTGTTAGAGCAGTTGATGTGAAAGTCCCAGATTTTGATAAATTGTGTTGCTCTGTACTTGTACTGTCTGCTCTGGAAACTGAATATACAACCTGCTTCAAAAGTGGGCATATGTGTTTTAAAAATTTTCAACAGTCCCTGTATAATTAAGGGCTTCCCACAGAATAGCAATGTCACTGTGGTGCCCCAAAAGTGTGTGCAACACTTTTAGGGCAAGGTGGAAAATTTGACAATGCAGAGACTCAAGTTAAAAATGAGTATTAAAATTGTACACATACTTTTGTATATAGTTATTTATTTCATCCACACTGAATAAGTACAGTTTAGATATGTTGTGTTTTCTCTTAACAGGCCGATGCCCCAAACACGGGTTTGATTCCTGAAAGTGATGCTGTTGGTGTAACTGTAGTGCTGATCACCTGCACATACCGTGGCCAGGAGTTCATTCGCATTGGTTACTACGTGAACAATGAATACACAGACCCCGAGCTGCGTGAAAATCCACCCATCAAACCAGATTACACACAGGTCAGACTAATAATTGATTTCAGTGCAATGAGATCATATGCATCATCACTGTCTAATTACACTGTTTTGAAGTATTACTTTGATTGTAACGTTTCTTGTGCTTGGAAGTAGAAGGTTCTTTTTGGGTAAAGAACTGATATGTTGAGCAACAAAGTTTCTAAGTTTATATTTTTATAGCTAAACAAGCTATACTTGTAAAAAATGCAACATATCAGAATCAGAAGACAATTATAAATTGGATTGGTGGAAACAGATAGAGCCATATAATTTTGCAAGGACAGTCTGGGATTGGTTCAGTAAGGCTCTGTCTGTTTTACTGTTTCAATGGTAAAGTGAATGCATAGGATTTAATGGTAAAATTTAACTATCAAGTCAGCTTTGACGCACATTAAGACTAAATTGCATCAAAATAAATCAATTATGGTATTGTATTCTCTAACTGAATGGGTACAGAATTACACCATGATGTAAAATTTAATTTTCTCCTCGTTTCCATTCTATCTCTCCTTCTTGATCTTTGTCTCCTTTATTCTTTGTTCATTTGTCTCACTCTCCTCTGCTTTTGTGTCTTTGTGCTGCTCTCAACCTGTGACAAAAATAACAATTTAATATATAGGAAACAGTGCTAATTTTGGGACATGATGTTAGGCTGTGTGACTGAACTTAGCCAACTAGTGGTAGCAAGTTCATCAGAAAACAAACAGTATAGTTGGTAAAACAAAAGATAGCCTAGATTAAACCTAAAATTCTCACTTGAGTAAGTGAGGTGATTTTGTCATTGATTTAAAAAAAATTTACTTATTTCTAGCTTTCTCACCTGTCCTTATATCCTGTCAGGCTACACCAGCCAAAGTCTGGCAGGATGTAGCCAGTACGTCGATTTTAATTGGTCCTCACTGAAATATTAAAGTTTGTGATTGGATGGGAAATAGAACTTTATAGTACTAAGGTTTTAGTACCAAAGTGTTAGGGGAGCTTACAAGTGATAACTGACATCAAAACTATATATGGAAACAAGAACTGATAAAACCTTACAATTCCAAATACATTTGACCACAAAAATTGTAAGAACATAGATAGTCACAGAGCTGCATGGTGCACTAACCCCCTTTTAACATTTAATGGTTTCCAAAATGTCACATGGCTGGCTTAATTTCAAAAATGACAAGTGCTTTAACTGAATTTAACAGATTATATAACTGACTGTGTTTAGCGGATTATATAATCAAATGTCATTTTTTTCTTAGCAAGGCTCCTAGGTTAGCTACTAACTTAAATAATAATCCATTTTCACCTTAATGACAGCAGTAGTGTTTTTGATTTGCTGCTGGTAACACAACTGGTTAATATTTTTATTCCTGAATTAAAATTAATTACATGTGCAAAAGAAAACGTCAGATCAGTGGTTCTAGGCCATTGTAAAGTTATTTATTTGATTATTTATTGAGTGATGATTCGTCGTGGCTTTTTGCCCTGAGAGTTATCTTGGAGTCAGATGAAACTGGAATGCATTAAGTTATCAAGTAGTAGCCATACATAAATCAGCAAAATTCAGTTACCACCTATGCAAGATAAATGTGTGTCATCTGAGGAAATTTGAAGTAAATTGTTTGTTTTTAAGGTAGAAAGTCTAAAATCTGGTGGTGCTTTTATAGGCCTTGAGCTGTTGTGTGCAATCTCTCAAGCCCAAAGTGTTTGCTCTAAAACCTTTTATATAAGCTTTATTTTTCTTAATACTTAAGTGCACATCTGTTCCCTCTACTTGGCAAATAGTGTGCGCACTTGTGTCATATTGCAGTGCAGTCATTGTTTGAAACTAAAATAGAATATCCTTTGATCAGTTTAATCAGTTATTATTATTAATTGATCTGCAAAGATTATTGAAAATGTCCACCTCTATGAAATGAGATATGACTATGTGCTTATCAGATTTACCTCATTAGATCACTATATAAAATTGAAAAAGGTGTATTATTTCATTATTAAATTTACTGGCATGAATGGTTCATTTATATTTTTCTCTTCCCCTGTCAGCTTCAAAGAAATATTCTGGCATCAAACCCACGTGTTACCAGATTCCACATAAACTGGGAAGGCTGTGCAGAACGAATGGAAGACTCTGAAAATGTGGATCCAGCCTCAAACTCAATGCTCCCTCCATCCTGTCTCCCTGGCAAGGCCCCACCCCTGGGGCTACTACCGGATAACTCCATGGATTGCTTATAGAGACTCTCACTGGCTGACTGGTGGTAACTTGGAGCTCAAGACCTTTTTTGTTTTGTTTTGTTTTTTGAAGAATGCCCATGGACATTCTATCGTGGATGAAGAGCCAGCTTTGCCTTACAGCTACCCTTATTTCTTATGAAACTTGTCAACAAAAAACTCTCACCTTGGACTTCAGAGGAGCCTTCTTTCCTAGGACGAAGAGCAAAATCTCACTGGAATAATCATAATGGGGGGTTACTACATGACACTGAGAGCAGTATTGAAGTAGTATGTCAGTTAAAGTCCATGGAAGGGGAAACAATGGCTTAGAAAAGATGCAGCTGAACTGATCAACAAAACAATAGAAAACTGTTGTATGATTCAGCTTCCTTCCTCTCCTCGGTGCAGAATGGGTTTATAATCATTTAAGAGGATTTTAGCCGTGAAGCAATAGGCAAACAAATAATATTTTGCTGGCCAGGAATTTGATAATCTTTATTTCCATTCAGGTTCCTTTTGCACTTATACCTTTTCCCACATAGGTCATGGAGACTTGGATGGGTTATATTACTTTCTGTATTCTTTGTTTTTTGTTGTTTCTTTTTTTTGTCTGCCATTTTGTGTTCAGAATAAAAACATTGTATTTGTGTATGTGTGTGTATGACTGATATTGATAAATGTTCCTCCAAATTTGTTAATGTAATTATGATGAGTTGTATAAATGATATAATTTATACAGCTCAAGACTCAAAAGAATAGAATATAACTTTGGAATGCCTTTGCTCTGAATTTCTATAGAACTATGGCTTACATTTTTTTGCCATGGGTAAGACGTTCACCACACAAGTATATATTTTATTTTACTATCAAGTATAAGGTTAAGTATAACAGTACAAACACCATAAAATAAATCACTGGCGGTATTGTATGAGTAGCCCCTTACATTTTGGCATTTTTACTAAAAATAGCCTGTCTTAACGTCACACCCAATCACTGATCGGTCGGGTAGAAGGGGTGGCAAGGCTACAGCACTGTCATTGGAAATGACTATTCTGCAAATAAAACTATGCTTCAAGACGCATCGTTTTGATTTGTGCTGTGCACAGTATTTAATATACTGTTAAATGCAAACAGCTAATAAAATAAGGCGACTGAAAAATAACAGTTATGGTCACGGGTGTATTGACTAGTAGCTAGTCTGGGAGGCGGGTTGAAGCTCTTTGACAGAGCAGTCACATCACAGTGATTGGTTGTATTGACGCATGTCCAATCAGCAGTTGTCTTGTGATAACTGTCAGCTAACCATTAGCCAATCACAGACAGTCAGGGGTGGGATCAAGTGGATGGATGGCTGGAGTTACTCGCTGTGGTCTAAAGATTAATGGAGGGGGGCTGTTGATCTTAGGGATCGAAGACTAGATGGTTGCTCCCAGTAAACCATTGGACTTGGCGTTTGGATTAGACACAAATGGAATTATACTAATTTGAAACAAACAATAGCACCATAAGCGGTTAGATATCTGATTTGTTGTCCATAAAGCAATTGAAACGGCCTGACTGCACAGATAGCTCCTGGCTAGCTAGCCAAGTTGTGGCACAGGCCAGGGAACGACTGCGAGGGAGACTGACAGCGAGCTTGCTAACGTTTGTTACTCAGACGCAAAGAACAGGTTTCGACGTCTTGTCTGATGTTTTGGACTGGATTTGATAACAAGCAAGCCGCCACAGGAATAGAGGAAAATCGAATGACATCTTGATTTGCCAGCGCTCATTTGGAAATTGACAAGCTAACTTGCCTAGCTAACATTAACTGGCTAGCGTTATCTATCCTAGATTTCCTAAGAATTCGCTTGCTAGCTCAGCTAACCTGTAACGTTACTGTTAGCTTCAGACTTCGATACACTTGCTTTATCGGAGTTCTTCAGACTCAGTAAAGAAAAGCTGTGGAGG
This sequence comes from Holocentrus rufus, assembly GCA_900302615.1. Taxonomy (NCBI): domain Eukaryota; kingdom Metazoa; phylum Chordata; class Actinopteri; order Holocentriformes; family Holocentridae; genus Holocentrus; species Holocentrus rufus. The sequence continues at coordinate 40,505 of OMLF01009795.1, forward strand.
TAACATATTTAGCTACACCTGTGAGTCAATAATGATAGCTGTTAGCTAGTAGCTAGCTATCAGCATCATTCAGCCCAGCGACAACGTTAGCGATTAGCAGCACTTATAGGTTCGTAAAGGAAAACTCAGTCCGAGCCGAGGGTCTCCACCATCAGCCTGCAATCATGGGCAACACGCCCACCGCCAAGAAAGGCAACGAGATGGAGAGCGGTGAGTAACTTACTTTTACCTGGAACTACAGGAGCTTTATCTATCTATGTATCGTCTTAGTCTATTAACAGCCTGTAGTCATTTCCTGTTGCCCTGAATGCTAGCAAGGTGTAAAAGTGTACGCCTGTATGGTGTATCTAGGCCCATAGATTCTCCATACTGACCTCATATTAAAACATCTGTCAAACCTTCTCTATTATGGGTTGCCAGCGAAAGTGATTGTGCAGAATCTCACACACTCTCCCAGGGCGGGTAGGGTCTCTTGAAGCACACCCTTGTCATTCAAGTTCAACACAGTGGTGTTAAAACTTCATCCAAACTCGATTACTGTGATACCATATTCGTCGCATCCAGCTGAGAATATTATGCAGACTCTCAACTGTTTCTGTGGGTTAGCTCGTGATGAAATGCCCCGGGTTATTTTCAGAGGTACCAGTGATGATGACACATAGCCTCATAACAACCACAGGTTTCTGCCTGGTTTCAGGGTTTTAGTTCGTATTTATCCCCTCACTATATTTTGGCAAGCTGTTATGAAGTTGCACATCTAACAGCTTGCCTGGTTTGCAATACATTCTTACAGTGTCCACTTTTTGGCAATTAGATATGTTCAGGACAAAGTAGTTGTGTATGCAAAGAAGAGGGTGTGTTTACAAATACTTGGAGGTTTGGTCTGTTGTCCCTATCCAAAAAGTGGAGCGCAAGATTTTTTGCAGGAAGTTTATGTAAGTGATGTGGTGTTCATGGGAATCTTAAATGTGATGTGAGCCTCGAGTCCCACAGACTGTGTTTGACAGTAAGTGAGGAGAGGGGAGTTGGTTGTTAGGCTGTCCAGAGTAGGAATAAGCCACTAGGGCGGGGTCATATGATGCATGCAGTGTGATCCTCTCCAGGCAGAACCTTGAAGTTGAGGAGTCTCTTGAGCATCATGTGATAAGCAACATTTAGAACAAGAGCACTTGTATGTCACTGTGTGCGCGTGTGTGTGTGAGAGAGAGAGAGAGAGGGAGGGAGAGGGAGGGAGAGAGACGCACAGACCAGCCCTCTCTAATGTTCTGGGCTGCTGCAACTTTTGTTTGTTGTTATTGTTGTATTATTGTTCTACTGCCTCTCTCTCTCTCTCTCTCTCTCTCTTTCTCTCTCTATCTCTCTCTCTCTCTCTCTCTCTCTCTCTGCCCCTTGCACTGAAGTTGAGTATCATTTTGCACATTATGAATATGAATTATCATCACATTTCAATAATAGAAAAGGGGTGACATTTTAATTAGTAAATGACATAACTTGAGTATACATTAATGTTAGCATTTATTTTTGCTACTTTATGTAATAAAGTAATCTAGCTGGAATTTTTGGTATCAAGGAAATGATTAAGACTGCTGCTCTGTAGTAGCACATATTGAAAAGTAAGTCGGCATCCATGTAGACCTAGTTAATCTAAAAGCTGCAAGTGTATACATCTAAGGTTAACTGTGCAAGGAGAAAATAATTCCTAGTTTGCTTAGTCTAAATATTCAGTGTCTCTTCCCTCTCAGTGGGGAGTCACTGGTCCTAAGAACGAGTATGGAGGACACCGTGTTGTGTTTGCATGCATAACACACCATAACGCTCAAGTGTGCTAGGTCTGAACAGGTATCTGTGAAATGAGCCTCAGCTCCTTGTTGCTGGTTGAGTGTGGGTGTGAAGAGTGGCCTCCAGCCTGTCTGTAGTGTTAACCCCTGGCTGGGACCCACTGTAACAAGGCCTGTGGTGCTCAGTTGTCACAGCGTAGTGCTTTGTTTTTTAATTGCTATGGCATTAATGGAAACGGTGGGGATTAGTAGGCTGTAAGCAGGGACAGAGAAGGTCCTGCTCGTTTGAGGTTTGCGCACATGGCACGCTTCACATCCTTATCAGCTTGATCGCTGTGGGCCCGCCCTGATCCCCAGAGACAGGTGCAGACCAGGGGTCCAGAGGCCCACACCCGGGAGCGCTATTTTCCACACAGCAGCTGGAGAGGACGACATGGCAGCCCGCTTTGGTTCTTAAGGTAAACGGATGGTTAGTGTGGAGGTGTACGGGGACCTTCTCCTGTCTTCTTCGCAGCTTGGGGAAGAACGCAAAGAGCTGCTGCAGTGGTATGGAGAGCTGAGTCCAGGCCCACAGGAAGAAGCAGGGCGGACGGACAGTGTGAGCTGCAGCAGGAAACGGAGGAGCAGGGCAGGTCCAGCCCAGCCTCAGCTCTGCACAATTGGTCTTCGGCTCCACTGCACTGTAAACTCAGCACAGCCATCCAGGATAACTCCAAGTCTTGGCCCCCAAGACTCAATTCGTACGTCCATAGTCTGGATTTCCCTTTGGTTAGAAGTTCCCTGGACTCACCACAGTGTTGGGACTCGACACAGCCTGTCCGCCCGCCTGCCTGCCTCCAGCCTTGTATGATGTCTGTCCTGCACAGGCTGGCAGGGAGGCTTTTTCAACGAGCAGGGCCCTGTCTGGGGGATGCAGGCAGTGGAGAAGGCAGACATTATCAGCCACAGGAGGAGCTAGAGCCCTGCTGCCGGAGTGAGTTTTCAGTCTGGAGCTCGAGCTGGACACGAGCAGGGGTCGGGGGTGGAGCCCAGGCCCATGCTGAGACCCATCGGCTCGGCCAGTTGCAGACTGAGCTTAAGGCAGGGTTGTGTTGTTTATTGGCCAGATAGGTTTAAGAGACAATCAACAGTTATTTGTTTTCTTGTCATTGCATGTTTATGCTTTTCACTTAAGACAGGACTAGGTTTGTTGGGTGGATCTTTCATGTTGGCAACCTTTGGTTGTGCTGCTGTGCATGGCCAGCAGCACTAGCATATGTTTATGTGCATGAGCAGTGCTCCCAGACACACACACACACACACACACACACACCCACACACACACAATTCTATTTCGTCCCGTTGTTTGCCTCTGATCTGTTGCCTATTGTTTTCTAGTTACACCAAAGTTCCAAGGAAGGCATTTGTCAGTCACTGTGGAAGTGTCTGTCAGGCACCATGCTCCACAGCATGACACTATCAGCATTAATCTGTGAAAGATTGAAACAACAAACCTATCCCCTGAACACAACATACTTCACTGTTGTCCACTGCAATGTAGCTCACTTGTAAATTGATCATGAAATGTTTGGCTGCTTGATAACTTGAAAAATTGACCTGCACTTAACATATTCCTTAAATATTTGACCAAGAAAATGCCCACCTTGCATTCTGGCATAAGAGATAATTATATCAGATTCTGTGTGTGTGTGAATCGGGCCATAAAATGAAATGGCAGTCTGTCAAAGTGCAACTTTCGTCCTGTCTATAAATATCTGTGTGGTTCATGTCCTGCTCCACACGCGGCTGGCTTGTATAACAGGGGCAGGTTTGTGTTTGTATCGCTCAGCGCTTCCTGTCTCCAGTTAAAGGGGCTTTGTTATAATAAGTGTACGCTGATCACCAGTGGACCTTGCTGTTCAAATACCCATCAGCCACCTCTGATAAATTTAGAGTGCTGAACTGGCAAGTTGCGCCGACACACTGGCAGAGAAAGGTCCTGAGATGCAAAATACAGCAGTGAGCAGCAGAGAATTGAGGACGGAGTTCAGGCTGTGGGATAGGATGTTGGCTTTAAGCACAAGCTTCCTTTGGATTCTCACATCAACAGGGGTGGTGTGCATCCTCAGTTTCTGTTTGTCTGCTAAGACTACTTGACAGCCCATCTGTTGTTGAACTGAACTACTTAGTTTATATCAGCCAGTCAAGGCCTTACTGTTGGATAATAGCTCATTTCTCATTGGTGGTTGGTTAACAGATAACTCACCACAACAAAAACATAACCAGTGGTTAGTTGATAGTTATTATTAATCTTCCACTTTTACACACCCATGAACACATTCCCTGCGTACATACAGTTCTGTTTGCCTCTGGCTGTGCTTTCTAATGCATTGCGTGCAGCTGTAAGCTGTCTGTGCAAGGCCTGATGTGGACTGGGATCTGGTTTGGCGCGCTTCGCAGTTAAATATCGGTCATAGCGCCCCAATATAACCCATCTGTTCCTGCGTCAGAGGCCCAGGGGAGAGATGTAGGATTGATTTTTGGAGGATCGATGCAGCCCTGGCACAGCAGAGACTCTCGGGTGCATTTGGGGAGGGAGCAAAAGTTTCTCTGTGGCTTGTGTGTCCCTGCTTTGCTGGCGTCTCTTGAGGCAGCCACTTTTATCTTTGAAAAATACCCAGTCCAACTCGGAAAGAGTTTCATCACAGCTGTGACATCTGATTGGTTCTGCTAATTAGAGAAAGTTTTGGTAGCATCTACATGCCTCCAGTTGATCTCAAGAGTCTTGACTTAGGCCTAGTTTTCCATAGGACTTCCTCTCTGGGTTGGATAAATATAACACTTAGTGTTTTGGTGACGCCCCTCCCCCTGGTGACCATGCCCCTGTTTAGATCAATATATAACCATCCTCTGTGCGTGTGTTCATGCGTGTTTGTGTGCATGTGTGCGCGCATGTATGCGTGTGTCTGTTTTGACAGGAACAGCAGATAGTACTCTGTGTGCAGAATAAATATTGATACAAACCAAGCGAGGGTCCAATTGATCTGTGTGAGTGTAACAGGAGCGGAGCCTTTGTGGGCACTATGTATGACTACACACTGGAGGTGGATGCTGCTTTCCGAGCTTGATGGCCCAGCAGAGTGACAGTCACAGGACAGACTGAAGACACCCTGCCAGCGGAGGAGACTCGACTGCTTACGTGGATGAGCGGGGCTGCGGATTTGACAAGGGTGCTCTCAGAGAGGGGGAGTAGGTCATGAGTCAGTGGATGTGAGGAAGAGGACCAGGAAGACGAAGAGGGGAGACTTCGCAGGGCTAATGTGTGACAGGAAGAGCTCCAGGAGGCACGCAGGGAAGAGGGAGTCATCCTCGCGCTCTAGTGAATCAGGGTCGCGCTCAGCAGAGGCTGCAGCAGCAGAGGTGCCCATAGTCATCCCAGATGGTAAGGAGTGTGTGGGTACTGGACAGACTGGGTGTCGAGTTATGGCTGATCACCTCCCACTGTGGTGGTAGTCATGGCAGCCAAGCCTCCTAAATCTAATTATAAAGAGAGAATTCCTCAGATACAGCTGTTGATTTAGCCGCGGAGCCCCAAGCTAGGTTTCCAGTAGCACCCATGCTCTTCCTCCAAAGTTTTGACAGCAGTAGTTCCGTCCGCGGCTCTGCTTGGAAGTAGGAATTGAGCAACTTTCACGGGAAATGTTTTCTCCCTGGTGGCCAGTCTGCTTCCACTGCTCTCGATGGGAGCAACCGTGTTCCCGGCATGTTTATGCGAACTTTGGTCTTTGGCATTCCTGCTGGCTTTCTCCCATCCTATTGTTGGAGCTGCTGGTCTCTTGGGGATTTGCAGGAAACCGCATCAGCTATTAAGCTTTTGTTTAGTTTTATTTCTGTGTGTATGTGTGCGTATGTGTGTGTGTGTGTGTGCGTGCATCTGTGAGAAAGTCACACTGAAGTTAAAGTGTGATTACAATTAATCTAGTTTGTGGATCTGTGTCAATGGCACATTTTTTCGTTTCTTTAAACATTTGTGTCAGTTTTCTGGTTTGTGTGGTTCCTACTCTACAAACCCATATCAATAAGTCAGTGAATAAATTTGCTGTGTCCTTTCACTATTGACAGTTGGCTGGTTTCATCTAAATTTGGCCCTAGGCTGTATTACATGATTTCAGTGATGACCTGGGTAGACACAGATCCCACATGATCATGAGAGGCTTAACATGATTTATGTTCCCACAGTTTTTGATTATTTCACTGATGACTAACTAAATCTTGTAAATTTGTCAGCATTCAGGTACATTATTATTAATCATTTCTGTTTTGATTTTAGCTCTCCAATAAAGAAATCTCTTCTAGGAGGGGGAACACACAATGCAGATCTGTGCCCTTTAAACAGAAAGCAAGAGATTTATGATGATCTTGCGTGATGTTCGCTGTGGTAGTATTTTTAGCCAGGGCTTAAAGTTCTCAGGCACCAGGCCTGATTTCAGGCACACAGCCCTTTTAGTTTCATAAAACACTTAATTGAATACAGTGTTCACATTTCTCCCGGACAACGTCTCAGGCTCAGAACCTTTTCTTGCTTTAAACCTTGTTTTTAGCACCACAATAAACCACCAGTAGGTCAGCAGTTCAAGTTGTTACCGACTAGCCTATTCAGTGGTTTTTTGTTTGCCCCTTCCTCCACCATCTTATATCCCAGGCTAACAGTGGAAATAACAGCGGCTAGGCAGCGTCCTTAACATAACTG
>OMLF01009795.1:47031-57677 GCA_900302615.1 Holocentrus rufus
CAAGAGATTTATGATGATCTTGCGTGATGTTCGCTGTGGTAGTATTTTTAGCCAGGGCTTAAAGTTCTCAGGCACCAGGCCTGATTTCAGGCACACAGCCCTTTTAGTTTCATAAAACACTTAATTGAATACAGTGTTCACATTTCTCCCGGACAACGTCTCAGGCTCAGAACCTTCAGCAGTTCAGATTGTTACCGACTAGCCTATTCAGTGGTTTTATGTTTGCACCTTCCTCCATCATCTTATATCCCAGGCTAACAGTGGAAATAACAGCGGCTAGGCAGCGTCCTTAACATAACTGCACAGATAGTAGGCAGGAATGAGGAAGGACTGATTATCTGCATGTTCCCACAGAGCACCGTGATTAACCCCATAAAGATAAGGGCAAGAAAACTGAACTTCTGCATATGTTGCTGTGTGTGCAAAGCTCCTAATGTCTGTGCACAGGCACACAAGTCAAGTTGGTCTGTATAAACATGTATGTGTTTGTTACTTTAAATGCCAAGTCAGTAGCTCCCACAGCGCAGGACTAGCTGTGCTCTGCAAACTTTGTAGGCCCGTGTTAACTGATTAATTGTCATTTCAAAATGGCTTGTTGAAAAGTGGAAGAAGCCTGACTTTAGTTGAGGGTGAGCATGCCCTCCTCTGGAGCATGGTTACTCCATCCTGACCCAAAAGGCCTCAACCTCAGTACAATTCATTTACGTTCACTTGTTTTAGACATGGTCCACTTCCTGTCAAAGGCCACTTTCTGCCATAATGTACAAGTGCTGTTCTCCCCGGTCATGCAACGCGTGCCACTGCTGCCTCTAGCACATGTAAGCCAAATTACAAATCGAGTGATATTTGGATCAAACATGCATTATCACACTGGACAAGGCCCCAGTGCTGCATCAGACAAGGCTGTTTATTGGGTTTGTGTGACCCTCATGTCACGTTTATTTTAAAATTTGATCTTTGCATGCTGTAGGCAGTGCTAGGTCACACCACAGGGCTGCAGCAAACCGTGCTTGCATGTTAATTTGAACAGTGAAATCAAACTTTTTATCTGTCTTTTTATTTTATTTTTACTTTTTCACACATCTCTTTTGTATTTATTCGAAACAAAAGGCATTATAGTTACGACTAGCCACTTCTTGCCACCAGTATGTAAGATTTCCTACAAGGTTATGCATCAGTCGTGCCTCATCTCAAGTGAATGCAAATGAATGAAAGCAACATCTTGAGGCCGTGCAGACTCAGCCTACCTGAGTCTACATTATGAAACAGGGCAGTATTAGCCTTTGGGTAAACTTCGGGATCACCCTCGGCTGAGGCATTGTTGAAAAGCACTAGTGTGTATTTTCAGTTGCTCTCACTCTGAGCGTTCATGTCATAAATTTAGCCCAGAGTTGATTCGTCTCATGTGCTGTCTTGATTGGAGTAGAAATAGTCGGTCAGTCGTCAGTCAAATCAGTCTGGTACTGGCTGAAGAGAGTGACATGAACACAGACTGTCTGACCGCTGGTACGTGTTAAAGTTTATGTGCACACTTAGACACAGCTTTTGCCACGCTCAGTCACTGATAGATCACATTAATTCATCTGCATTATATTATCAAATATGAATTTTGCGACTTTCTCTGTGTCTTTGGAATTGGCTGAGGCAAATGTCCCTAAAGATCGTGCTCGGTAGTCAGCAGTGTGAAATGGATGAACTGGTTGTAATGAATTTGTACTTTGTTTCTCATTACAGTGAAGGAGTTTCTTGCCAAAGCCAAAGAAGATTTTCTCAAGAAATGGGAGAATCCAGCACAGGTGAGAGAGAAAGAGAGAGAGTAACTTCTGTTTTCTCATGCTTGCTCACTCTTAACAGGCACACTCATACAAGTAGTCCCGCCCATGTTTATTTCTTTTTATTGGATGGGGCAGTGCGCCCTCTGTTGGACTGATGTGGAATCTTTTATGTGATCAGAATGCACTTCATCAACTAATGATCACTAGTATAATTTATATGTTTGCTTTTGTAAATATCTTGATTTACATTATGTTAAATTTTAGTTGAGGCAATATTATGTAAGGTAAATTTTAAACCAGGGCCAGGCTTTGTGTGTTTTTTTGGGGGGGTATTTTGACTTTCAATTTACCGACATTCTCTTTTCCCCTTCAGCAAACTGCGGCATTGGACCACTTTGAGCGTTTGAAGACCTTAGGCACGGGTTCATTTGGTCGAGTCATGCTCGTCAAGCACAAAGAAACGGGCCAGCATTTTGCCATGAAAATACTTGACAAACAAAAGGTACGGTTCTTTGAGAAGTGAGCCAAACAGGGCCAATATGGCCAAACATACTGCTCAGTTTATGAGTTTGCATGCTTGACATGTGCAGTCCAGTCTCTATTTCTGAACATGAGCATCCCCTCTTAACTCAATTTCAAGAGCTCACATGTTATTTTATGGCCTCAGGAGTCAGGCAGTCTTCATGGGTATTTCTATGTATGAACAACTCTCTATGCAGCCAGAAGCCAGAGACCCAAAACTGATCTGCAATAGCATATACAAGTATACAGCGTGGAGTTGCTCCATTGACCACAAAATGGACTTATTTTATAGAGACAAAATGATTGCATCAAATTTTATGTTTGGGGTTGAAATGACTCCTCAAGGAACTCAATCACTAAAAATCCTCCTTTGCAGTTCTCCTCCTTGAAGTTTTGTTTCATGATGATAATTAGCATCACACAAAACGCTGACACTGTTGGCACACATGGAAAATATGATTTGGAAACGGGAAACTCACAGCATAGTCAACGACATCTTGAAATTCTTCATCCAAAAAATGGCTGCAAACTGTGATTTCTAACAGAGTCTTTTTTTTTTTTAATAACAATGATATACCTTGCCTTGTTTACATTCTACATGCTGCATTTGCAGGAACTAGGACCGTACAATATCCGTCTTGTAAATTTCCGGCCTGTGGTGACATGGTATTCACGGTGCCACCTCAGGATAAATTGCTGTTTTCAAAAAGAGGAAACTCTGAATTTTCCTCCACAGGGTATACCAAACAAAAGAGTATCCATTTTCCTGAGCTGGTGCCATGAACGTCATGTTGTCGAAATTCACAAGACGGAAATTCTGAGGTCCCAGTTCGAACGCAACAAGGGATGGTCTGCATTTGTTAGTGTCAGATGAGGTCACATCCACTACAAAACAACTAACCCAGACCTCTACCAGGCACCAAGCCGGTGTCGGACACGAGTGCTGGGGCTGGGCTTCCAGATTAGATCCAATCACGATTATGACGTTGTCACCTCAGGCCTGGTGGCTAATTCTGACATCCCTAAGTTAGCTAACCTTAGGTTTTGCTAAAGAAAATAGCCACAGCATATAAAATATGGCAGAAAATTTGTGAAAGCTTTAGCCTCATTTATGTTTTTCTTATCCGCTTAATTAATGGAATAATCTGTAGAATACTCGATTACAACTATAATCGATAGCTGCAGCCCTTAAGTAAATGTTAGATTGTGATAATATCAGGTCTAAACCAATAAAAATCAACACTTGCAGTATTAGTCATCCAGTAAACTGTCACAATTACCCTGATCTGTGATACCATACCTGCAAGCAGCTCCATGGAGAACAACAACACCACTGTGACAGCATCCACAATGATTTTTCCGTGATTATGCATACATTTCCTTGTTTCCTGACTGAGAAACACTAATACTGGAATTAGCATGAGGATCACTTGATTGTAAAAGTTCATACAAAAATCCTTTAGTGCCATAAATGCACTATCCAGTTTTCAGCCTTTACATCTTGTTAATGGCTGAATTCTTGCTTTGGGACAGACCTGCTTATGTTCAAATGCCATCTGGACAGTCCTACAAATAACAATCAGTAGTTTGCTTTTTATTTCGGCTTCTGTAGCATGTTCTGGCGAGCCATTCTGACGCCCCTCTTTGTCTGAATAAAAGCTCCTCTCTTGTTTTCCCCTCAGGTGGTGAAGCTGAAGCAGATAGAACACACTCTGAATGAGAAACGTATCCTGCAAGCTGTCAGCTTCCCCTTTCTGGTGCGACTGGAACACTCTTTCAAGGTACAAACTGAGGACTCACTCTCTTTATCGTCTTTATCGTGCATGTTCTGCTCACTCTCTGCATGTGTCTGCAGGATGTTGAACCTTTGCTTGTCTCCCCTGCAGGACAACACTAATCTGTATATGATAATGGAGTATGTTCCAGGCGGTGAGATGTTCTCACACTTAAGGAGAATTGGCAGATTCAGGTGAGTGATCTCTCAGTTAACCCAACCGAAATATTTCCATGTGCCACTGGGTTGACAGTAAATATTATGGCTCAGGGCCTGACCTGCTGACCTGTCTTGCAGTGAACCACACGCCCGCTTCTATGCAGCCCAGATTGTACTGACCTTTGAATACCTTCACTCGCTGGATCTCATCTACCGAGACCTGAAGCCGGAGAATCTGCTCATTGACCAGCAAGGCTACATACAAGTGAGGCTCCGCACGTGTTTTTGTCCAGTCATCAAGAGCAGCTTTTAAAATTGTGCTTTAGCGGTGCATGGCGAGTAATCCGAGCTGTCCACTCTGTGCTTTAGGTAACAGATTTTGGATTCGCGAAAAGAGTGAAGGGTCGGACCTGGACGCTTTGCGGGACCCCGGAGTACCTGGCACCAGAGATCATCCTCAGTAAAGTAAGTGCTCAGCCTGGGAAACAATAAACAACAACACCAAAAGGAGTTATCACTTGGACATATGAGGCTTGATGCTCGATGTTCACGTTTATAGAAAATCATTCTACTACAGCGTGATGTAAGACACAGAACTGTGGCACCATCTGTCTCTTACTGTCCATACGCACTTTCTAATGTTGGTGAGTAATTGTTTGGGGACATATCTGACTGCCCTCTATTTCCTCTCTCTGTCTCCCAGGGTTATAATAAAGCAGTGGATTGGTGGGCTCTGGGAGTGCTGATTTATGAGATGGCTGCTGGCTACCCCCCCTTCTTTGCAGACCAGCCTATTCAGATTTACGAGAAGATTGTATCAGGGAAGGTGAGTGCGTAGAAGGTTACTAGAACAGTTGGTTTAAAAAAAAAAATCATTCCCTTTTGATTTTCAGATTTAGTTTGACTCTCCCAACAGAGCAGAGGCTTGATTAAACAAGATTCTGTGCAGTTCCTCCGTGAATTTGTAGCCTGCAAGCTTCACTTAGCACACTAAAACATTTCAAAATCCATTTTAAAAGTGTATAATCCACAAGAGACAGGGCTATGCATCAAGACCACAAAGTTCTACCTTTTGGTAGATAAAATATGTATTAGTTTACATTCAAAACAATGTGTTGTCTGCAGATTCGATGGTGATTTGTCATAGATAATATAAACAGAGTTATTCCATCTGAATGCAGGAAAAGGATTGTGGAAGTTGTGTGAAAAAATTTGCAGCTTAGGGATAAATATTCAAAGGTAAGGTTAGGTTTTCCCAGTAATGACACATTTGCTCCCTGTATTAAGTGGATTTTGCTCAACACACAGCAGAGGTGATTTCTTGAACATATTCTCGGGTCTTGTAAACTGTTATGAGATTTGATAACTCACTTGCATGGAGGAGTGAGGTGTCTGACTGCCTGACTGACTGGCCTTCGTTCTCCTCTTGATGCCCATGGCACTTTGGCAACAGCAACAGTAACAGTAAGGGGGGAAAAAAAGTCTTAACTGTTGTTACTCGCTCTGTCTCCTTCATGGAAATGACTTCAGGCCCACCTACATAGTCTGGTTTCCATCAGGAGTTTTCTCTGTTAAGAAACAGACAAAATACATTCACAGACTCACTTTCTGAATAAATCCTGAGCTTATAATTATTTGGTTCTCCCTGATTTTATCAGTCTGAGTTATTCACAAATCCTTAATCTTTGAATGTCATTTAAAAGAAGGTTTTGGGGTTTAATACTTAGATAAAGTGTTGTAATGCAGAAAGAACATTTCTCAGTATTATATGGGTCTGTTTCCTGTCCAGAACCTTGGTGTGTCTGTAAGGACAAATCAAAAACTCCCTTTCAGTCATAGCCTTTAATGTTGCAGAGAAGTAATGCTATGCAAAAGTCATAATGTTATGAATTTTTAAAGTTAATAAATGTAATACAAAATTTTATTACATTTTAGGCTGAATGCCGGTTCTAATTGAATCGTTAATATCTTATCCCCCGTTGTAATGTCAGCTAAGTTGTGTCCAGTATTTACTGTCTTAGTTAATGTACCAAAACTCTGAATTCGTCAATCGGATGTTGTACATCCCGCTACTACCACTAGCAGAGCTGAAGCTCCAAACATGGGTTTAACTGTGTGTGGCTGATATATTAAATCACTGTTTTGTCACAGGTATAAAGCAGCAAAAACACTGAAGACTGCAGCAGAGAGGAGTGAGGGAGATGAACAGAACAGAACAGCAGAAAGAAAGGCTGAGACAGATGAACAGAGGAGAAGAGCAGTCACATCCAGTGGAGAAAGGAGATAGGAGAAACAGACACTGAGCAGTATGAAATACAGACAAAAAAAAGTTCCAAAATGATCTGCAGAAAATGATGTGATCTTAACTTTGCGGCAAGTAACAGCCCAACAGTCACATGCTGGTCTGAACTGAAGCAGATGCTGTAATTGGTTTGATTATTTAAATATTCCGAAGGTTTTGTTGTGTCTTATCATGAAATGAGTTTGTGGAGTGAAATCAATTTATGACATGAAAATTGTTCATCCAACTTGAAAATAACTTATCTTATTTTGTTTGGATGTTAACGTTGTCTTTGTTTACAAAAGACAAAAAATACTAATGAAGTGTAAATTTAATTTCACATAATAACATTTTCTGCGCTCATTCCTTTGATGGGATGTCAGAACTTGGATGCTCAGAACCACACACACACACACACACACACACAGAGCCTTGTATTTTCACAAGCTCTTGAGATGCGACACTGTCAGTTAGCTGTGTTTTCGCCTGCTGCAGCAGAGGAGGACAGATTTCTCACTGGACGAGCTTTTAGTTTCCCTTTTTAATCAGAATATTGGATGATGCCAGTGTTAGCTTTTATAAAACTGTCTGCTTCCTGGCTTTGTCATGATTTGATGTCGGACCTGCCTCATGGCTGTCCTCAGTCCGTACACACCGACTGCATCAGCAGCACCGACTCAGCCCAAGTAAACCAGAGTTAATAGATTTAGAACAGCAGAATCACTTTATCCACCAAATGCCATAAATATTCAGGAATGTGTCTTGGTGATATTGCTGCAGAAACGTATTGACAAATCTGTAATTGGTTCAAGAATATATCAAACACACAGGACTACATATTCAATGCAAGGACGACTGCACAAAACATATGAAATTTGTCACTCTACATAAATACATTCAGCATGCTCTTTCACTTTGTTGTTTTGAGTTGATTTGAGCATCATACCATGAGGGAGTTGTTTTGAATAGGTATTTTTTCCCAGTCGTGATTGTGTTTTAACTTCCCTGCAGGGAAAACCTGCAGCGCTAAAACCAATCAAGCGCCTCTCTTGTCAAACACCGTCTTGTAGTCTAAGAAGTGTGGCGTGAGAAGAAACTGTCTCACCCAGCCAAACCACAACCCTGTTGACTCTCCTGTGCCTGTCTGCAGGTTCGCTTCCCCTCCCACTTCAGCTCAGACCTGAAGGACCTGTTGAGAAATCTGCTGCAGGTGGACCTGACCAAGCGCTTTGGCAACCTCAGGAATGGAGTCAATGATATCAAGGGCCACAAGTGGTTCGCCACAACTGATTGGATTGCCATCTACCAGAGGAAGGTAAAAGGGCCAACCTTTACAGAATTATGACCTGTTAAACTGGAAGGTCGTATTAATACTAAAGGGAGATGGCTTAAGGCTAAACCAGTGAGATGTTGGTAAAGGGAGTATCCTCTGTGGGTAAAGGTGTTTTCACAGTTGTTCCCTTTAAACCACCTAAATGATTGTGTGTGTGTGTGTGTGTGTGTGTGTGTGTGTACAGAATAAACCCAATAAGAACATTGGGTGAAGAGTGTTGTATATTTTTATTTAAAATGGACATTCTTTCAAAACTTGCAAAGACCTGGCTTAAAGGAAAAATCCACCCTAAAACAGTAGCTCTGTTTAAAAAGGAAAACAAAAAAATAAAGCTATTGGCAATGTCCTATGCGTTTCTGTGCCCATTTTCTTGTTGCGTGGTATGTTTTTATTCTTCCTGTGCATAACGGGCCAAATTCAAATGACAGCACATCACATCCAGATATTTTTCGGCACAGCTACAATAGCAATTGATAAAGAAAAAAATATCTATTTGAGGCATAAATCGGTAAAAGCTGGATTTTAGCGTCAGTACCCCAGAATTAAATGCAAGGGCTTTTTTTCTTCTAGACTCACCATTTTGTGTCGAAGTTCAACAGTCACACAGGGAGGAATTCATTGCAGAGGGGGCAGACAGACTAATTTCTCCACCAACAGTAGCATCAGTAGTCTATTATGCAAATGCAGCCATGTTTTTTGAGTAAGGGGACCGACTGCGAAAGCTCTCAATCTCTTTTTATGCTATTGCTATTGCTGTATCCACCTACGCCTGTAACCCTCAGCTGAATTCAGCCAGTTAATGAGTTCGTTTTTGGGGGGTTTCAAAAGTCATTCTGGGAAATGTAGGAAATCACTAATAGAAATAGAAATAGATGATGTGGACTGAGGGAAAGTGGGTACAACAAAACAAGCAAATTCATCACAAAATTACCCCATGAACGGGAAAAGTGTGTTGAAGTGTTTTGTTTGAATGTTAATCATCTTAAGCTCCGTATGCAGCAGTGTTTGAATATTAATCTTACGCAAATACCTGCTCATCTCAAAGGACTCGTTCCAGTGTCAGCACATAGTCTGTGGCGCATTCTGTCACTTCACAACATAGTAGGCCGCTGTGTTGACCGATGCATTCGACTGTGCTGTGTTTTCCAGGTGGAGGCTCCCTTTATTCCTAAGTGCAAAGGCCCCGGCGACACGAGCAACTTCGACGACTACGAGGAAGAGGAAATCAGAGTCTCCTTCACAGAGAAGTGTGCAAAGGAGTTTGCTGAGTTCTAGATCCGACCGGGAGTAGTGGGAAGAGACAGGGATTTAGAGAGGAAAAGGGGGTGTGAGGAAAGAGTTAGGGTGGACTGCTAACTTGCTTATTTGTAATGACGACAACAATGTAAACCCCCATTCCCCCAAAAGTGGAGAGGTAGGCAAAGCGAAGAAAGATCCAACAGAACCAGCAGTGTTGCCTTTTCTGATTGTTTCTCAACTGTTACCTATTAATTTTATTTATCCCTCTTGTGTTTGTGGCAGGGGCTCGAAGAGAAGGGGCATAAGTCGTTGCTGTTCAGTTAGTTTTGTATCTCTCCGAGGGTGTAGTGACACGTTTTTCAGTCTCTGCAGGTTGAGGCATTGATTTTTGTGGTAAGGTACTGAATCTACTAGGCTCCCTTTTCGAATGGGTCCTCTCTACAAGCTTCTCAAAGAGTGATTGTTGTATCTTTGTCATCCTAGTCCCCCCCCCACCCCCCTTCCATCTCTCCATCCCGAATCTGTCCAAGCAATACCAAGTCCAACAGACGTGCCTATCATAACGCCAACTGGTTGCGAAACCGTGTCGAACGCATTGGTGCAGAGCTTTGGCTGTGGTGGCATTAGCCCTCGTGCCCATTTCGGTGGAAAGCTTGACACTCTCTGCACCTGCCTTTGTCTGCTCAATGTGGCATGATTATCGGGTAGATGATGCTCTCACTGCTTGCAGTTGAAGCAGGGGCGACCCCCTTGATCAGAGTCAAAATGATTTATCACATTAAACTTCATCTAGGTCTTACTCTTTTTTTTGGGGACCTGTGAGAAATGGTGTACATGAGCTCTGCATTTAAGTCTGTCTCTCTCTCTCTTAGCCGAATTTATTAGAGCGTTTTAAAAATCCTTTTGGTGATCATTTTGTCCTTTTTATGTCAAACTCTGTGCTTGTGTGTTACTTAGTGCTCGAGGGTGGTTTAAAAAGCTGCGATTTGGCAGCAACTAACATTGTGGTCACACACTCCTGACTATTGTTTATTTAATTCATAGTACATTTATACATGTATATTGATATATATGATAGAGAACGTGAAATATCCATCTTTTTCAACTGTCTCATAGCTGTGAAACCGAAATTAAGATTTCATAAATAAACAAGTATGAACTCTGCCAAATTTGCAACCTGAAAACACTGCAAAGTTTTCTGTATGTAACTCGATGGTGGATTTTAATACGCAAAAAAAGTAGCAGATCATTTCAGCAAATTGTGCATGTTATTTTTGTACAATATCACTTTCAAAAGAGAGATGGCCGACCGTTGAGCTTTACTTGTATTGAGGTACCTGAGATTGTGGATAGTGTGACTATTGAGACGGACTCCAGGCTGCCCTAGTTCAGAGATGAAACAAGACCCAGTTAAATAAGTCAAAACCTGAGTTCTTACGGGCTTTGTTCATTATTCAGTTGTAAGGCGACAGTTTGCCAATAATTGTCACTTCACTAGTTCTTCTCACCTTTATAATTGTGTTGCCCCCACACCCCCACATCCCTCCCCCTCTCTTGTATATA